>LNAC01001702.1:41740-118234 GCA_002007465.1 Ailurus styani
AATTTTATTTTTATTCTTTGCCCCAGGGGTACAGGTCTGTGAATCATCAGGCTTACACCTTTCACAGCATTCACCAAAGCACAAACCCTCCCCAATGTCCATAACCCATCCACCCTATCCCCACCCTCCCACCCCCCAGTAACCCTCAGTTTGTTTTGTGTCTCTGGGATTCTTGATTATGTGGTTGCTATCTGTCATTTATCTCAGAAAGTTCTCAGCCATTGTTACTTCAAATATTTTTTCTTTTCTTTTTATATGTATTTTTTTCTGCTGGTATTAATATTACATGTAAATCTACATATTTTGAAATTGTCCCACAGTCCTTGGATGTTCTATTCTTTCTTTTTTTCTTTGTTTTTCAGTTTGGAAAGTTTCTGGTGGTGTATATTCAAGCTTACTGATTTTTTTTCCCCTTGGCTGTATTCAGTGTGCTGACAAGTCCACCAAAGGTATTCTTCACTTCTGTTAGATTGTTTTTGATTTATAACATTTCCTTTTGGAGTTTCCATCTCTCTGCTCACATTCCCCATCTGTTCCTGCATTTTGTCCTTTTTCCATCAAAGTCCTTAGCATATTATCATAGTTAATTCACATTCTCTAGTTCCAATATTTATGTTATTGAATCTGGCTCTGATGATTGCACTATCTCTTCAGACTGTGCTGTTTTGTTTATTTTAGTTCAGTTTTGTCTTCTAGTATGTCTTGTAATTTTCTGAAAGATCACATGATATATTGAGTAAAAGAAACCGAGAAATAGAAATAGGACTTTAATGTGAGGTATTTTTGCTTAACTGGCTAGTAGTTAGGCTGTATTTATATCTGCTGTAGTTGACAACATCAGAAGCTTTATTTCCTCTAGTGTTCTTTTTTTTCTTCTTCTTCTTTGTCTTCTTCTTTTTTTGGCCTCTTTGTCTTTAGGTTTGCCTGGAGACTTTTTCTTAAATAAGATCTGACACATGCAGTTTTTTCCATTGTATCCCTTGTTGTGATACTGACTTCCTATTGATACTATGGTGAATTAGGTGAGGGGAGAGGAAGCATTATATTTAAGTCTCAGCCTTTTAGAAGGTCTGTGCGTCTGACCTATGACTTGCACAGTACTTCTTTTCTTTTTCTTCTCTTAAGGAGAACAGCAAACATTAGATTGATATTTCCCTTAATGCATATTGGATTAGACGAAGGAGTTCTTTGGTAAGGAGAACAGAATGCTCTACGCACATTTTCTCCCTGTGGTTAGTTGCCTCCTCCTGCTGGAAGTGTGTAGGAAGTTTTCTCTGATCTTCACCCTGAGAACCTAGTGGAGTTCTTGGAAGTAAAACTCATGAAAGTATGGGGTCCCCTCAAGGTTGCTTCTCCAGGAACCTGAGTTCATTCTTCAGCAATTAGTCGATTACTGATTAAGTTTTCCTACTGGTGGTTTCTGCTTCCAGTAAGCTGTGATTCTCTGTATTTCCCCGTCTCCACAGTTTTGGAAACAGTAGTTTGTGACATTAAATCTCTGATTAATCTAAGAAGAGAGTTAATTTTCTGTTTGTTTAATTTTTTTTCTTATTGAGGAAAGGAGGGATAACTTTCAAATTCTTTACATGTCAGACCAGAAACCTTACTCTTTTAAGATAAGAAGTCAGATGGAAAAACAAACAAACAAACCTCAACGTTATTCACTATTGTATAATTATTATGTCTTCTGTACATGGGAATTCTTACATAATAATAATAAATGAAAATAATTACTGAACGGTAAGAGGTGGGAATTTAAGATAATTGACTATAGATTGTACTGACTTAAAATAAAATTAAATCAAATCTTTGGAAACTATTTTTAATTTAATTAATTTATTCAGACTTTAAAAATAAGTGCACCCATTTCTCCTAGGCCTGTGCCCCACTCCCTCCTCTTGCAACCACTAATCTGTATCTAGGAACTTGTTTTTGTTTTTTGTTTTTAAGATTCCATATGTAAGGGATCATACAAAATTTGTATCTCTCTTACTGACTTATTTTACTTAGCATATTACCTTGAAGTCCATTCATGTTGCCACAAATGGCAAGATTTATATGTATATACAATTTATTGATGTATTTATTCATCAATGGACACTTAGGTTGCTTTCACTTAGTACTTGCCTCTCATAAATAATGCCTCAAGAAACATGGAGATGTATGTATCTTTCATTTTTAAATTTTGAGAACGCCCCCACACTATTTTCCATAGTGGTTGTCTCAATATAATTTTCAACAAATATGCACAAAGTTTCCCTCTTCTTCACATCCTCACCAACACTTGTTATTTGTTGTCTTTTTGATAATAGCCATTCTGACATATAAGGTGATAACTCATTGTGGTTTTAATTTGAATTTCTCTGATGATGAGTGATGTTGAGCATTTTTTCATGAACTTATTGGCCATCTATATGTCTTCTTTGGAAAAAAGATCTGTTCAGATCTCCTACACATTTTTCATCAGATTGTCTTTTTGCTACTGAGTTGTAGGAGTTTTTTGTATAGATTGAATATTAGTTTATCAGATTATGATTTTTTTCTCCCATTCAATAGTCTGCCTTTTCATGTTGTTGATGGTTTCTTTTGCTGTGCAGGAGCTTTTTAGTTTAATGTAGTCCAACTTGTTTATTTTTGGTTTTGTTTCTTTTGCTTTTGGTGCTAGAGTCAAAAAATTATCATCAAAACCTATGTCAGTTAGCTTATTGCCTATGTTTTCTTCTAGGATTTTTATAGTTTCATATTTTACCTTCAAGTCTTTAATCCATTTTTAATAAATTTTTGTGTATGGTGTAATATAGTGATCCAGTTTTATTCTTTTGTATGTAGCTTCTAATTGTCCCAACACAACTTACTGAAAAGACTGCCTTTTTCCCCACTGTATATTCTTGTCTCCTTTGTTATAAATTAATTGACCACAAATATATGTAGCTTCATTTCTGGACTCTCCATTAAGTTCCATTGATCTATGGATCTGTTTTTATGCAAGTAGCATACTGTTTTAATGACCATAGCTTCATAATATAATTTGAAATGAGGCAGCATGGTGCCTCCAGCTTTGCTCTTCTTTCTTAAGATTGCTTTGGCTAGTCAGGGTCTTTTTTTTTTTTCCATTGTTGGTAACATTTAAAAAAAAATTTTTTTTCAGTGATCCAAGATTCATTGTTTATGCACCACATCCAATGCTCCGTGCAATACATGCCTTCCTTAATACCCACCACAAGCTCACCTATCCCCCCTCCCCCCTCCCCTCCATAACCCTCAGCTTGTTTCTCAGAGTCCACAGTCTCTCATAGTTCATCTCCCCTTATGATTTACCCCAATTCACTTTTCCTTTTCTTTCCTTAGAGTCCTCCATTTTATTCCTTCTGTTCCAAAAGTAAGTGAAACCATATGATAATTGACTTTCTCTGCTTGACTTATTTCACTTAGCATAATCTCTTCCAGACCCATCCATTTTGATACAAAAGTTGGATATTCATCCTTTCTGATGGCTGAGTAATATTCCATTGTATATATAGTCCACATCTTCTTTATCCATTCATCTGTTGAAGGGCATCTCTGCTCTTTCCACAGTTTGGCAATTATGGACATTGCTGCTATGAACATTGGGGTGCATATGGCCCTTCTTTTCACTACATCTGTAGCTTTGGGGTAAATACCCAGGAGTGAAATTGCAGGGTCATAGGGTAGCTCTATTTTTAATTTTGTAGTTCCACGCAAATTTTAGGATTGTTTGTCCTATTTCTGTGGAAAAATTCCATTGGAATTTTGATAGCATTTTCATTGAACCCATTCTTGGTTGTATGGACATTTTAACAATATTAATTCTTCTAATCCATAAGCATGGAATGTCTTTCCATTTATTTGTGTCTTCAATGTCCTTCCTTAATATCTTACAGTTTCAATATGATATAAAATTTCCATTCACCTCCTTAGTTAAATTTATTTCGAGAATTGTATTCCTGTATCAGATAGCCATTAGCTATTTAACCTTCCAGTTATTTCATGACAAGGGGAAACTGTGGGCTACACTGTACTGGAAGTGTTGGGAACTTCAACACACCCAACACTTAGGGGATGAGTATATTATCCTAATATTGGGATCTAAATGTCTTAGTTTATTTGGGTTTCTGTAACAAAATACCACAAACTGGATGACTTATAAGTAACAGACATTTATTTCTCACGGTGGAGACTGGAAGTCCAAGATCAAGGTGTCTGGTCATATTCTGGTGAAGGCCCCTTTCCTCATTCATAGACAGATATCTTTTCATTGTGTCCTTATGTGGTAGAAGGGACTTGGGAGCTCTGTGATGTCTCTTTTATAAAATCACAAATCCTATTTATGAGAGCTCCACTCTCATAACTTCTGCACCTCCCAAAACCTTCACTTCCTGATACTATCACATTAGGATTTCAACACGTGAATGTTATGGGGGTAGGACACAAACATTCATACCATAGTGTTGGGTTAATGAAGGTCCAGGCACCAATTAGTGTTAGAAGAATCACATGTTTCCCCCTACCTTTGCTTTTCTATTATGCTCTGAGAAGTCTTGTGCATATAATATGATCTTGTGGAATAAATACATAAATGGCGCATGAGATCAGAGTCTTTACACTCAAAAACAAAACAAAGCAAAAAAAAATTGTGCCATTTGATATCTTGGTGATCTCTATGATGTCCAACACAGGATAGTTACTTTAATTATATGTATAGTATATTTCATACATTTATATATAGTTGAGTGACTATTCCACTTATGGAAAGTTTTTCAGTAGGAATGTCTCCAGAGCAACTATATAACTGAATGAAGGTAGGGGTGAGAGGAGACAGGGGAAAGAAAATGGGGAGAGGGTTGATGGTGCTACAAGACCTTGAGAGGCATATGACCATGGTAGGACTCATAACTTATGACTCTCAGCTCCTTTATACAATTCAGTTTCCTGGCGCCTGCATAAAGAGTCCAAACATGAAAATCACTATTGTCCTCTTCTAATTAGATAGAATCCCGGACATGACTAGGCTTTGAAAATAATGAGATTCTGCAAGAGTTTCTGCTTACCTGTTTCTGTCCAGTCTGGACACTTGGGTCCTTGTGGTAATACTCAGAAGAGGAAAAAACAAGTCACATATTCTTTAATTTGGAGTAGTTTGAATTTAATAGAGCATTAGTGAGCTTGTGCTACGGAAAAGAAACTATTGTATTCTCTCTGATTCTAATACACACCCTTTTTCCGTTATAGTCTTTATATTCCTGAAATTGCGATGCAATCAAAGTTTACATTTAATATTATGCTCCTTTCTCTTAAAAGAAAAAGGAAAAGGAAGCAAAATGCTGCTGATAAGTTGATTCTTTATCTTCTATTTAACAGTGTAAATTAAGCATGTGTGCCACATGCTTTTCACTTACAATTAATTTAAATATAAAAATATGCAATAACTAAAAAGGGTGACTCTAAGGGGTTCTGTCACGAGCATTCCAAAGCTTTTCCTACATGAAGAAGAATTTCCTGTTTCCAATCATTCTTCCTTTTCCTTATTTTTTGTTCTACTCTTCCTCTTATCTATATTTCTTGGCCCAACCTGATCTTATCTGGACCACCACATTGCTGATTTAAGTCACTTGTTACTATTTGGAAAAAAAAATCGTATTCTTTGACTATGATTATGCTCAACATTCACTTGAAGGGAAACATTTTTTTTTTTTGAGAGAGAGAGAGCAAGCATGAGCAAGTGGAGGGGGCGGGGGAGGGGGAGTTGGGCAGGGAGAATCTCAAGCAGGCTCCATGCTCATTGCAGAACCCATCTCAGGGCTTGATCTCACTACCTAGAGATCAGGACCTAAGCCAAAATCAGAGTCAGATACTTAACTGACTGAGACACCCAGATGAGCCAGACAAATTTTTAACTAATTTATCCAGTGGTTTCCTTGTGCCTAATGTCCTTATAAATCCCAGCTGCCTATAGACATGTAGGATATCCTCAAAGATGATAGGACTTAAACCATTTAGAAGGACAGATGATGACATGCCTGGCTGGCTCAGTTGATAGAACATGTGACTGACTCTTGATCTTGGGGTTGTGAGTTCTAGCCCCACATTGGGTATAGAGATTGTTTAAAACTAAAATCTTAAAAATAAATAAATAAAAGGACAAGTGGTTGATCAAATACTACCATTCATATGCTTATTAATAATCATTAGCTGTTGGTGAACAAATAAACTAAAACTCAGAGCCCTTTCAATCCTTAATTATCTGTGTGAATCCAGAAAAATCCTGAATCCACATTCCTTCCATTAAGCACTTACAAGTTATCTAGACCTGTCAGAATACATTATCTGACCACTTTTCTGACAATATTTTTCTGTTTTAAGGTTGCCTTGGGTATGAGAGAGAATTGAGGAAATTTTCTGAACTTTAGACAGTAAGACCCTCAGAACCAGAGTATATCTACCTTAAGATATATATATGTGTGTGTGTGTGTGTGTGTGTGTGTATGTGTGTGTGTGTATATATATACACTACTTTATAAGTGCTGTAATTTTCCTTGAAAGTAAAAGGTAAACTAATAATTTCCACCTTTTCAGGCACAGATGGTGAACAGAGGCTGGGAGGGCCCACTCTTTCTTACTAAGCCAGAAAAAGGTGTGTGAGTGAAGGGAAGGGTGCCATTTTCCCATCCCTTTCAAAGAGGATATTGATCACACCCTTTTCCTTCGGGTCATAATGGGGACGGGCTGTTTCAGGAAATGTGGCTCCTCCTTAATGAAGCTCAGGATACAATTCCACAGCCATGCACACATGTCGCAGCCCTTTCCTGTTCATCTCCTTGGGCTTCAGCACTGCTTCTGAGCTTCCAGGGGGATCTGGCCAGAAGCTCTCTGATCCTGTAAATAAGCAAACCTTGCCTGGCCTTCTGTTTCTCAAAAGGGTTAAGTCAGCTTTTGTTGTTGTTCTACAGACAATAAACATTTTTTCTCCAAAGTGTATAGTCTATATAATTAAATCCACTCTCTACACATTGTTACAAAAATTGTCCCAAGTACTTGTTAGCTGTTTGTAATATCTTTTTTTGGAAAAATGCTTTAGTTTAGTCCCTCTGTTTTCTGCAGAGAGCTTTTTCTTTCTATTGAATTGTATGAGTTCTTCATGTATTTTCAATATTAACCCCTTATCAGATATAGGGTTTGCAAATATTTTCTCCAATGCCATAGACTGTCTCTCCGTTCTCTTGTTTCTCTTGCTGTGTAGAAACTCTTTGGTTTAATTTAGTCCCACTTATTAAGTTTTGCTTTTGTTGCTTATGCTTCTGATGTCCTGTCCAAAAAAATTCATTGCCAACAGCAATACCAAGGAGCTCTTCCTGATGTTTTCTTCTGAGTTTTATGGTTTTAGGTCTTGTTTGAGTCTTTAATCCATTTTGAGAGAATTTTTGTGCCCTGCGTAAGATAGGGGGTCGAATTTCATTCTTCTTCATGTGAATTCCAGTTTTCTCTGCACCATTTATGGAAGAGACTATCCTTTCCCCACTGAGTAGTCTTGGCTCCCTTGTCGAATACTAGTTGACCATATATGTGAGAGTTTATTTCTGGGCTTTCAATTCTGTCCCATTGGTCTGTGTCTATTTTTGTGCCAGAACCATACAAAATGCACATCTCTCATGGCATCTTGCATTGAGTGGCTCAGTGGTTCCCTGCTACTCCGTGATGTAGTTTAATACCTGAGGACTTATTGTTGGGCAACAGGGGCCATGTGCACAAGTGTAGGACACAGTGCACATGGTGTGACTTCCCCGTCTCCACTCCAGCTTCATGTCCAGCTACTGTGATGTTGTGACGCCTCAACTTTAAGTTGTTAGAATTCAGACTTCATGTAGATTCCTGGTAACTTGTCACTATTTCTCTGGCTTCAGGGCTAGTGCTATCCTTAATGGAAAGAGGATGCAGATGGCCATAGCCTCTGCTAGGTTCACAAAATCTAATTTATAGTCAAATAAAACAGGAGAGATGGAGAAGACCTCATATCCTCTACTTGTAAAAAAAAAAACCCTTACATAAGTCATTCTCATATGCCTCACTTATCCACATTATAGCAGTCCCTAGCTGAAACAAATGGATTTTCCAACTAGGTCGTACATTGTTTTGATTACTTGGCGATTAGTTAAGTCATGAAGGATAGCTTCCATACTAGTATCAGTAATGAAAAAACCATGGTGCTGATGTCACTGTTGCTTATTTGTGAGCCTCAGTAGAATATTTAGTGTTTGTCAGAAAACCAGACAATGTGGTTTCTTACCACAAGCACTTCTAGTCTTGTGCTGTGGATAATGCATCTGTGAGGTAAGCTGAAACAAGTCATATGGCAGGTAGCAAAAAGGCAGTGTTCCTCACTTTGAGTTTCCTACTCCTCTGAATCCTGTTGATCATTCAGTACCAAACTTTCACTCAAAGATGTAGGTAATGCTGTAGGTATCACTTGGGATGTTTGTCCAACATGCCACTAGGTTATTGATCCTCCACCAACATCCTAGAGTGTGCCTCAGGAGCCTTACATTTCAGTTCATTATAACCTCTCCATGCCAACCATGGTTCATTGGATTGTAAGAGTACCTTCATTCTGCTAGACTAATCAGGGTCTTAATCTGGGAATTCAGGATTGAACTCAGGTTCTTAGTCAATCTGAGTGAACTCTTGAATAAAAGAAACAGGGCCATCCATGGTCTTATAGCCACCAAGCTTTTTAAGATCACAGAGTGTGTGTGAAATGGCCAGAAGGAAGTGTCCTGCCAGTCATGCATTTGGCTCTGATCCATTATCAGGTGTGACACTGGGTTCAGAGACACATTCATTTTGATTTAAGCTACCTCAAGGTGGTTGTTTTTTTAAAAACTAAAAGTCTTAATCCAGCCTCTCCCAATGGGATACTCTAATATAATAAGATATTTATATTTGGTCCTTATCCCTGATTTCCAGCACAAGAGCTGTTAAAATATTTGGAATTTCCTAAGTGATGGGGTGAGAAGACTATCTTTGGTTACTCATAATAAGCCCCTTTCAACCATACTCAAGTTTATCCTAATGAGCTGGTGACTATTGAAAGATGGTGGTTGGTTGTCAGAGGGTTGGAATTTTCAATCCTGCCCTCCATCCTCCTGGTAGGGGAGTTAGGCATGGGATGGAGTGAATCATCAATGGCCAATGATTTAATCTGTCATGCCAATGTCATGGAACCTCCATAAAATCCCTAAACAATAGGGTTCAGATAGTTTCTGGGTTGGGAACACACCTACGTGTTCAAAGGGAGACATACCCCAAACCCCAGAGAAACAGCACCTCCTGTTGACTGGGACCCTTCCTGACCTCAGTGTGTACACCTTTTCATCTGGTTGTTTATTTTATTAAATAAAAAAAAACTCAACTGAATAAATTGTAAATATCTAATTGGCTTTATTAATCAATTCTTGAATCAGGCAGCGTACTATCTAGCCAGTAGAGGAGAGCTCCAAGTGAACTACAAAAGGGAAAGATATTTTTTTAAGGCAGAACAAGGAAGTCATAAATAGGGGGGGAAAGGGGATTATTTCAGGTGAGGTCTCCTTCATTTTGGGACAGAGGGATCTTCATAGATGGATTACCTCATCTTCCTTTGGGAGATGGAAAGGGTCCACATGACAGATTATCTCATTGTGTTGACCAGAAAGTTCCTGACTAAGCAGTGGACACTGCATTTCAGGAAGAGGTTGAAACTACAGTTAGGCTAGTGAAATAAGCTTTGGTCTACTGACTTGGGGCCTTAACCTAAGTGATGCCATTTTTGGCCTGTGGTTTTCTTTTTAACAATTTGTATGTTTTATAATATGTTTTATCATAAACCAGCAACAGTACATAAAGTGTTTCCCTGATTTCTGTGAGATCTTACAGAATAGTATAAAAACTGAAGAGGAGGTCATGAGAACCCACCATTTGTAGATAAGTTGGACAGAAGTATGGGTGATCTGGGGACCCACTACTTTCAAGTGGCATCTGAAGTGAGGGATAGTTCTGTGGTGTCACTCGAAGATCTGACCTTTACTGCCCAACAGCTTGTACTCAGTGACCACTGTCTTACATTTTTTCTTAAGCTCTTCTTTCTGGCTTACCTCTTAATTCAGGCAAATGAAACTTGAAAACACCTGTCAGGTGATGGACCACCCTGATAAGACCTCCCACCAAGATCATGGACTGACCTCTAAAGTTACCTTTATCTCATTATAATACTAAAATCTCCACCCAAGAAGGAGACTCAGCCTCACTTACATAACATGCAATGTATCTATAGGCATGTCTTCTTAAGGGTCATGCACTATTTCATGCCCACCTCTACATATGATGACAAAACTTCCCTATTGAAATATTCATCCTAACCCTAATCGAAAAGAACCCATTACTCAGCCATCAGAAAAGATGAATACCCACCATTTGCATTCACAAGGATGGAAGTGGAGGGGATTATGCTAAATGAAATAAGTCAAGCAGAGAAAGACAATTATCATATGGTTTCACTCATATGTGGAACATAAGGAATAGTGTGGAAGCCAATGTGGGAAGGAAGGGAAAACTGAATGGGAAGAAATCAGAGAAGGAGACAAACCATGAGAGACTCTGGACTCCAAGAAACAAACTGAACTGTTACAGAATGGAGGGGTATAGGGGAATCGGGTAACCGGGTGATGGGTATTAAGGAGGGCACATGTTGTGATGAGCACTTGGTGTTATATGCAACTAATGAATCATTAAACACTACATCAAAAACTAATGATGTATTATATGTTGGCTAACGGAACATAATAATAATAAAAACAAATATTCATCCCTTTTCAGGGAGAGACAACTTTTGAAGCCATTCCCCATGATCTCCTTATTTGCTGCAAATAAATTTTTCTTTGTGTGATAGCTCACCTGGTGCAGTTTCTGTGACTCGCCAAGGAGTGAACTCATGTTGGTCAGTGACAATGGGACTAAGTTTTTGAATCTGTGAGTTCTGTGCGAATTCTGGGTAGAGTAGTTAGTGTCAGAATTGCATTACAGTGTAGGACACCCAGGTGGTGTCTGCAGAGAACTGGAGAGTTGCTTGTGGGAAAACTCACACATTCGGTGTCAAAAAGATTGCAAGAGTTTTCCTTTCCCCATAAACTTAGCTGTTGTATTTTTATGGGGGGAACTCAGTTTGTTGGGTAGGACACATGAACCCACAGCACCTCCGGACTGGTCTCAGCCATAGTTTTGCCCATCAGGGGCCCATCAGTCACTGGCCTGTCCTCCCTTCCTACCAGTAAATGCCACCAGCAGCCCATCAAAGCCGTAATCTATCCACACAGCCCAGTAATTTGGAAATGTTGCTACGTGGCATAATAAACTACAAAAAGCTAAGCTCTGGAGGCCCCGCCATTTATATGTTTTAGATTTCTGCATTGTTCAGACAAGACCCAGGTGCTGTGGCCTCTTTCAGTGGCTTGTCTCTACTAGATATTTGCAGGTTGCCTTCTCATGTCTTGTAGCTTGCAATCCATATAGTGTGTCTTAGGAGGTTTGGTTATCATATTGGTCATTGAGCTTGACAGAGAAAGAGAGGAGAGAATGTGCAGGACCCAAGATCCCACATTCCCTAATTCATTCATTGTTTATTCATTCCACACATATTTTATCGTGTTCCTTCCATGAGCTTAGTGCTATCCCAGGCCCTGGGGTCACATCAGGAAACAAGACAGGAGAGACCCTTTTTCCCATGGAACTTTCATTCTTAGTGGAGACAAATACTAATTCAATTGCTACTTACATGTGGTGGGAAGGAAACTGGTCTAAACTGGAGTAGAGTGCCTATATGGGATGGAGTTCTTGAGGAAACAAATTTCAGGATTGAGCTTCTAACATGTGCAAGATTAAGCTGAGCTGAGATGTTTGTATAGGATACAGAAGTGAGGACTCCAGAAGAAACAACGCATGTATAGGGCCTGTGATAGGAGACAATGTAGTGAGCTCCAGGGCCTATGAGAAGGCCAGTGTGGCTGGCACCAAGACAAGAGGGGACAGAATGAGGTGAAGAATGCTGGTTATATACAAACTATCATTCACATTAAAGACTTTTGTTTCCAGCTTAGGCACAATAGGAAAATGGGAAACCGCTGAACTGGGAGGGAGGATGGAATGCGTCCCCTTTGGAATGTGCTGTGGTTCATTATTCCTTGGGAATAATGGCAGCTTTAGCTAGGAAGTGACTATGACTGTGGCCTGCAGATGACAGATTTAAGAGTTACTTGGGGCAGAGCAATCATTGGATTTAGATATGGATAGGTATGGGAGGGTGAGGACAGCAGAGAAGGAGATATCAGAGAAGGTTCTTGGTTTCAGACCTATAACTGCACCAAGCCCCTCCTGAGGCTGCACCACTTCTCCCCAGTGCTGCTTCCACCAAACAAATGACACACAGAATGAACGTCTCCTCTCCTCTCTGTAGTTGGAGATAAGATAAAGTTAGATCAATACATCCCCTTTGTTACTAGTTTAGACTTCAGTCCAGAACCCCTAATTCTCCTGAGCTGGATTGAACTACCTATGAGCGACACAGACACTTGTGTGCCTCTGAGTATGGCTGAGAGCAGCCTGGGTGGCCTGGGCCCTGTCCTCATGTTGTACAATAGCCAAATTATAGCCTTAAATGGGTTTCCACTCCAATGGCAAAAAGGGGTGAGGGCCTTCAACCAAGACCTTCTCACAGAGGAAGACAAGGGTTGATTATCCCCAGGGGCTTCCATACTTATTCCTTTGCAGCTTTGAGATGGAGAGAAGGAAGTACACACATTTAAGGCACATGCACCCATAAGGCAGCGATGGCCTTTCTCAGGCACTGGACAAGCAAAGGAAGAAAGACCCCACAGGAGTGGACTACAGAGTGGACACTCCCCTGTGCACCAGATGCAAGGGACTCCCCAGGAACCTGAGTGTTAGTGATTATAGGAGGGCAAAGGCAGTTCCTTCCCTAATGCCATGGCCAGTTCCATCCTTGCCCATGGTCCTCCTTGACTGCGGAGTTGAAAAATGTGGGAGGAAGTGTAAGGGCTTTGAGTTCTTTATCACTTTGGAGGGGAGCACCAACACACTTAACCACCCACTTAGGCAGCCACCAGGATTGGGTTTGGGGACTTAGGAAGCAGATCCTCCAATTTTCAACCCTGAATTAGGCCAAAGACAGTCACATGCTTCTGGAAGGTCCAGAATTGAGTAAATACTCCCAGTGTGTTGGATTCTGAACCTTAAAATGTTCCATAAGAGACTCCTAATCTCACAAAACAAACTGAGGGTTACTGGGGGGTGGGAGGGCAGGGATAGGGTGGATGGGTTATGGACATTGGGGAGGGTTTGTGCTTTGGTGAATGCTGTGAAAGGTGTAAGCCTGATGATTCACACACCTGTACCCCTTGGGCAAAGAATAAAAATAAAATTAAAATAAAAAAAATGTTCTTTCTTGTTTTTTCAAAATTGGGGCAGGGGAGTAGTTCTACAAATGACAGGTAGGTATATGAGAATCAGTGGAGTAGGAGCTTCAGAGATGTCTAACTCTGTGACAATTCTGGATGCTGATGGTGCTGTCTCAAGCTCCTCCATGCCCATTCTCCTGACCCAAGCCCTGGCTACTGCTTTTGTGCGTGCTGGCCACTGTTTTCTTCCTTAACCAAGCTATTTCCTACCATGGGGCCATTACACATGTGCTCTCTGCCTAAAATATTATTCATCTTTGTGCTGCTTACCCCTACTCAGCTTTCTGGCCTCAGCCTAAACAGGCCATCCTGAGAGAGGCCTTCTCAGACCATCTGACTGCAAATTCCCTCCTCCCCACATGGACCCCAATCTGTCACTTATCCTTATTTTAATATTCCACTTTTATTTGCAGAGTGCTAATCACAAAATGCTCAATTATTTTATGCATTGGCTTGTTTACTTTTTGGCTGGTGTTTTCATAAGTTATTTTTTAGCTCTCACACAGGGATGTCAACAAAAAAGGGTATGGATCTTGTCTTCTTGGCTTACTCTTTGTATGCTCAGCACTCAGAACCTAGTACCTGGGGCATAGTGAGAGGTCATAGTGTTTTATGAAAGAATGAAGGGACCACAGAGTGCTTAGATGGCTCAGTCATTGTCTGCCTTCGGCTCAGGTCATGATCCTGGGGTCCTGGGATTAAGCTCCACATCAGGCTCCCTGCTCAGTGGGAAGTCTGTTTCTCCCTCTCCCACTCCCCCTGCTTGTGTTCCTTCTCTCATTCTCTCTCTCTCTCTCTCTCTCTCTCTCTCTCTCTCTGTCAAATAAATAAATAAAGTCTAAAAAAACAAACAAACAAACAAAAAAGAATGAAGGGACCAACACATTAGTGAATGGATAGATGAGAGCATGAACAAGGGGAAGAGTGAAGGCAAGGATGAGCAAACCCAGTTCTGCCCGTTTATACTATGACTCTAACATCAGAAAACTTCACAACTAGTGGGAAGAGATATTTTGTCTATGTTGATAAGATCATGTCCAAGGCTCTGTGGACACCAAAGAGGATTCCTAACCACTTTTGTCCAAATAAAAGGCATCCCCATTGTCACGTGATTTCCATCTTCTTAGTGGGCAGATATTTCAAAAAGATGTTTTTGAGAACTACATAATTTTTGTGGATGTAGAGGAAAGAATCAAATGCATGCTTGTAATATTTTACTCATTAATTGCTTTACAGTTACATATTTAAAGTCACATATTATTTAAATTATTAATGTATACTCTTCATGGAATAATTCAAAAAAACTTTTTATTTTGAAACAAATATAGAGTCACAGGATCAGCCAAAGAAATGCACAAGGATGTCCCACAGACTGTTCCACCCTCTTTAAGCAACTACAGCAGAAAGTCAACCCTGGGAACTCGGCATTGGTGCAATCACAGAGTTTATTCAGATTCTACCCTTTTTACCTGTACTTGTGTGTGTGTATGTGTATGTGTGTGTATCTATACAATTTTATCACATTCACAGATAGAGCCACCATCACATCGAGATACCTACCTGTACCACCGTTAGCCAACCAGGCCAACTCTTTTATAGCCATGTGCTTTAGCTGTAACCTCTAGAAACCACAGTCTGTTCTCCATCTCTATAACTGTTCTTTCACAAGTGTTGTATGAGTGGAATCATATGGTACATAAGCTTTTGAGATTGGCTTTTTTCACTCAGCATAATTTCCTTGAGGTTCATTAAATTGTTGCCTTTATCCTTAGTTGCTTCTCTTTACTGCTGAGTAGGATTCCATGGCACGAATCGACCACATTTATCCATTTGCCCATTGAAGGACACTGGGTAATTTTTAGTCTGGGGCACTATAAATAAAACATTCGTGTACGTGTTTCTCTGTGAAACACATTTTCATTTTCTGGAACATATGCCCAAGAGTACAATTGCTAGGCCCTGTGGTAAGCCCATTTAAAATGAGTTTGAAATTATCTTTTGGGCTCTTCACCGGCATCTCTAACGCTAAGGTCTTTACCTTCTCTACATTACCCTTTATTGACCTGGTTTTGTAAAGCCATCTTTAAAGTACTTGTTGGTGTTTGACTCTAATAGAAACACAGTCACAACTTTGATTTCATTACTCAAGATTTTCATTTCTTTCTTTTTGAAAATCCTTCTATAAAGATCTCAAACAACACTGACTAGGTCACTTCATGCCAGCATGTCTTAACAAAGAGTACTTTGTTGTGTTTTTTCTTTTAATAGAGCAATTGAGAGTCTGTTGTATGAAGGACTTCATCCTTCCTTGACTATAGGGAACCCCTTTGCTTTCTGAGGGATAACCCAGACACAGTGAATAATTCTGGGAAGACATGAGCCCTGAATTCACAGTTTGAATGCCAAAGGTGTTGCCAAATCCTTCAGGGATGAAGACCAAGGACAATTGAGCACTGGGAAAGGGGAGGTCTAGAGGGCCCAGGGGATGGCCTAGGGGATAGGGAGGCCTAAGGGTTGTAGATCCATCCTGCAAAAAAGGAAAAATACATTCATTTGCTGCAATTTCCAGGGTCTCTTTTTGTGCTATGAACAAGGAATGACTGAGTACAATTTCAATTATATCATTTTCCAAATTCTGCAGGCATTTGTTTATAGTTTCCACAAACTACCAAGCTTTTGGTTGTCTTTCATTTAATTGAATCTTTTTGTCCATTAGGCAGTGTTACTCACTTTCAGGTAGTGAGATATAATGTTGTGAGTTTTGAATAGTATCCACTGCATAGTGCAGCAATTCTGTTTAATGAATATTTTGGAGTAGAGGAAATGGTTTCATCATACAGAATATAAGTGATTATCCCCCCCAGATGCACCCACTGTGATCCACTCTGGTGATAAATAGGAATGCTGTGAAAACCTATACCCCACTGGTGCTTGTGAGATCTTTAAGCAAGTTCTGAAGCCATCATTCCCCCTTAAGTCTATGAACCATAGGTCTCTGATCCAATGACAGGCTGATCTTTGCCCTTGATGTGCCCCATGATCAGTTCTTGCTATTCACAGCTTCCTTAAATGTAAAGATAGTCAGTCAGTAACTATAAAGAAACCCTATTCAAGCCACTGTGCTCTTCCCTCTACCTTCTGCCCAGAAAGAAGGTCACAAAGTAACTGATGATGTTGTTAAGGTCAACTGTGTCTTTATTGAGAGTCGACTGAATATTTTTGGTTTCCCAGCACATATAAAAATAGTGTTTACACCATGTTGTGTAATACTATTAAGTGTCCAATAACCTTATATTTAAAAAAAAACAATGAGCACACATTAATTCAAAAAACGCTTAGTTGCTAAAAAATGCTAACCATCATCTAAGCTTTCAGTGAGTCATAATCTCTGATCAAAGATCATTGTCACAAATATAGTAATAATGAATACATATGAGATACTGCAAGAATTATTAAAATGTGACACAGAGACATAAAGTGAGCAAACGCTTTTGGAAAAATAGTGCTGCTGGACTTACTGCTCAAAACAGGGTCATTATAAATCTTTAATTTCTAAAAACTGCAGTATCTGTGAAATATAATAACACAAGGTACGCCTGTATTTCAAATTGGTCACTTTTTTCCTAGTCCCCACAAGAAACAGGTAGGGTTTTTTGTTGTTTATTTGTTTTGGCTCATCACTGAAATAATCCAGTGGGGTTTCTGGAGGTAAAACCCACAAAAAATATGGAGACTTCACTGAGAGTGAGTTCCTCAGGGAATTTCTCACTTTCACACTGGTCCACACTCAGCCTTCAGAAGTTCACTAAAATCAACCTTTAAATGTCCCTACCAGTTAATTACTCCAGCAGCATCTGCTTCAGATGGGAAGACTCCACTGTGACTTCCTGGATGTGTCTGTCTCTCCAGAGTCTGGAATGCTGGGTTTGCTCCATGATTTTGATTCCCTGATGGGCCTACAAAATGCCAATGGTTGTTGGTTTGTTTAGTTGTCTATTTCTTTTCCTTATTGTGAAGCTGAGAGTGACAACTTCTGGGTTCTTCATGTTGGAGCTGAAACCATCACTCATATTTTGCTTTTGATCATTATGGACCATACAGAGGAGGGTTTCCCCATTCCGCATCATCATTACACATAAAGCCAAGTCTCTGCATGTGGCAGGAGGTTAATAGTTTTCCCTGTATTGGAAGCCCAGGGAATAAAGCTAGACAAGCCCAAGGAGAGATGGTACATTTTGTGTTAGTGAGGCTGAAGAAGGAAGAGGCATCAGGGAAGCTGCATGGACTGGTAAGAACTGGGAACACTCTTGGCTGCCCGCCAGCCCCACCATGGTCAGGATGGTTGCAGAGATCATGAGCCATACCTGATTGGTCCAGTAGGAACCACTTCAAGGCATCAGTGATGTTGAAAGGGGTGAAGGGGCTGCCAACATTAGCCACAATGACAACCGCAGACTGAAATGTCCCTCCCATGACTCTGGACTCCTGGGACTCATGAGCAATCCCAAAAACAGAGAGTGGATCTTAGAAAATAAAAATATTAGACAAGAACTAGATTTCATTTGGTTTAAATAAATAAATAGATGCAATATTTCTGTACCCCAAGTGTGTGGGTCAGTTCATGCTCAAGTGGTGCTCAGAAAATAGTTCTTCTCTCACATACACCTCTCTACTTATAACATCTGTCCTGTATTAGTGTCCATTTCTCAAATATAATTATAAATATCTAGATTTACAGGCACACCTGATATGTTCACAGATCTTAGTCATGAGTCCCATATGTAGGTCAGAAGTGTGTGGAAGGGGAAGTGGGTATGGGGATGGCTGAGGCACTTAAAGACCACTTGATGACCAAACACAATGGCAGCTAACATATACTTAGGGGAATGTCTTTGAGACAGTGTGAGGTGGGGACTTGGCACACAGGAAGCAGATTGGTCTTTTCCCCATTAAAATAAAAACATGACAAGCAGAGAAATTCCAAGGGTAGAAACTATGCAAGATGTTTAATAAGAAGAAACAAACTGGGCAGTGGTTGGATGTTGCCCTACCTCTAACTCTCCACGTTTCTGAAGCAAGCACCAAAGTCCTACATTCTCAGGGCAAAGTCAAAGCGTTGTGCTTGGAATACTTGGCACATCTCACATGAACCCAGCTAAGATCCAATCATTCTCTTCACACCTGCCTGAAAAGTGAATGTGGTAGCCATGGCTCCACTGGTCTACAAAGAACTCATGCTATTTCATCCGTTGGTCCTGAATCCAAGTGTGTGGGTTGCATTTCCAAGATGGTTCCTGTCACTGAAGGATGAAAAGAGGAGACTGGAAGATTCTCCCATTGTTAATGTTTTGTTCAAAGCATAGACTCTGAATAAATGAACTTCTCTTTTACACTTGATGTCAAGTGTACTTTATTTGACAGGCACCACATAAACCTGGAGGAAATTAAAGATCCTGGAAAGAGCTGAGATGGCTAAATGCTTATCAATCTTGACCTAGCAAAAGTTCAACACTAAAAACAATAATGATCTGAAATCTCTTGAGCTACACATTCTTATACATGGTGAAGCAAAAATAACTATGTAACTCCAAGAACCACCTGGTGTATATTCCATAGTCCTCTAAATTCACCCAGATATGATGCTTTCTCTACTAGCAAGATATGTCTTTTTCCTTTGAAATCGAATTATTCGTGAATAAATATAATTAAAACTAAGAGTACTGCACTTGATAATGGCATAGTAACTATAAAGAGACATAGCTCATATGTGTTTATATCATAGTTTCCAAAGTGCTTTCATATGTATCTTATATAATCCTCAAATATTGTGCTTACATTTGTTAGAGAGGTGAGGTCATTTTACTAAAGTTGCAAGCCTTGCAAGTAACTTGTACCTTGTTCTATTTTTTTTTTAAAGATTGATTTATTTATTTGAGAGAGAGAGAAAAAGAGAGAGAGCAAGCAAGCATGGTAGGGAAGGGCAGAGTGAGAAAGAGGAATAATGCCAAGCAGACTCCATGTTGAGTGAGAGTCTGACATGGGACTCAATCCCAGGATCCAGAGATCATGACCTGAGCCAAAACCAAGAGTCAGAGACTTAACAGATTGAGCCACACAGGCACCCCCAGGTCTCTTGGTTCTTCTTCTTCTTCTTTTTTTTTTTTTAGATTTTATTTATTTATTTGACACAGAGAGATAGATCAGATCACAAGTAGGCAGAGAAGCAGGCAGAGAGAGAGGAGGAAGCAGGCTCCCCATCGAGCAGGGAGCCTGATGCGGGGCTTGATTCCAGGGCCCTGAGATCATGACCTGAGCCAAAGGCAGAGGCTTTAACCCACTGAGCCTGGTCTCTTGCTTCTGATTGGCGTTCATTGTATTACGTAGAACTGCTTTCTTAAATAAGATTGTGTCACCTGTTCTACATGCATAATTCTATTTAAATCTCAAACCAAACCCAAGGGGGTATTTCTCCCATGTACAAATGAGGAACCAACCCAGAGGTGCTAAGTCTCTTCCCTATGGTAAGACAGCTTGTGAAGTGCCAACCCCAGTCCAGAACTGGAATAAAAGTCTTCTGACTCTAACTCAAAATATATTTCTATCCCTGCTTTCCGTATAAGTGTGTGTGTTTGTGTGTGTGTGTACAAGTATGTATTTATGTACGTGTTTGAGAGAGAGAGAGAGAATTAATATCATACGGTACTTTAGGAAGTCAGCTTAAATAATATATTAATCAATTAAGTAATTAAGTAATACGGGATATTAACTAAACATGGGGAGGCCCTGTTGCCACAGTATGGGGAATCGGAATATGGGACTAGCTCACCAAGCAGCCTGCTGGCAGGGATTGGGTGTGTTGGTTGGTGCTGAAGAGGCCTGTGCTCTCTCTCGGCTTCATGGACTGTGTCCTCCAAACCAAGAGGCACAGCTGAGGCTATATCCTGTGGAGTCTTTGTTCCTTGAGGCTGATCTGGATTCTGGTCACTATCCTATATTTGCCAGCACAGAGCTACTTGGGGCTGGACAGAAGCCCAGGAAAGCTACCTATATTAGCTTGTTATGGCTGCTGTAACAAATACCAAAAACTGGGTGGCTTAAAACCACAAAATTTTATTCTCTCAAAGCTCTGGAGTCCAGAAGTCAAAGTCAAGTTTGGGTGGGGCCATGGTCCCTCTTATGGGGAGAATTCTTCCTTGCCTGTTCCAGCTCCTGGAGTCTGTTGGCAATCCTTGGCATTCCTTGGCTTGCAGGTGTATCAATCTGGTCAAGTGGTCACCTTCTCCTTGTGTCTGCACTTTGTGTTTACTTTGCATGTGTCTGTGTCCACATTTCCCCCCTTTTTTTTTTAAATTTTATTTATTTATTTGACACAGAGAGATTACAAGTAGGCAGAGAGAGAGGAGGAAGCAGGCTCCCTGCTGAGCAGAGAGCCTGATGCGGGCCTCGATCCCAGGACCCTGAGATCATGACCTGAGCCGAAAGCAGAGGCTTTAACCCACTGAGCCACCCAGGTGCCCCACATTTCCCCTTTTTATAGGCATTAATCATACTGGGTTGTGCTCACCTTAATAATATAATTTTAACTTGACTATTTATGTAAAGACCCTATTTCCAAATAATACAAGATACAAGAGATTAAGACTCTAACATATCTTTTTGGGGGACACAGTTCAACCCACACCAATGTTCTTTCTAATCTTCTATGTTCCAGGAACATCTCCATAGAGAACCCCATGGATACTTCCTTTTAATTACCATGGTCTGTTGAAAACACAAAGAACCAGGCTCATTCTTATTCACTGCTTGGCAGGTCTTTTCAACCTCACTTGTGCACCTGAAACCCCAAGGGAAGTGAGAAAATGAGCCCTGACTCACACCACACACAGGAAGAATGAAACGACCAATTATGAGAAAGCAGGGAAGCTGCTGGCTTAGGGTGCCATGAACTTGTCCCCTTGATCCACATCACGATAAGGACACAATTCATGACATGTTAGAAGAGAAACTGAATCCTAGGGCACCTGGGTGGGTCAGTCGGTTCAGCGATTGCCTTTGTTGGGCTCAGGTCATGATCCCAGAGTCCTGAGATGAAGTCTTACATCTGGCTCCCTCCTCTGCAGGGAGCCTGCTTCTCCCTCTCCGTCTGCCCCTCCCTCATGCCTGTGCTCTCTCTCTCTCTCTCTCTCTCTCTCTCTCTCTCTCTCTCTCAAATAAATAAAACCTTAAAAAAAAGGAGAAGAAGAAGAAAAAGTGAATCTGGTTCACGTGTGTTCTCATCTGGGAAATTCAGGGAATTGAGTAGTTGATTCCAGATGAACCACCATGAAACCTTGACCCAAGGTAATAGAAGATAACCTGTATGCACCTCCAATTCTCCTTTCCCTACACTTCATGGCTACTGGGGCACAAAATATATATGCCATCCAGGAAAGTGAGAGGAAGTACCTATCAGTCACATGAGCTGAAAGCACATGGGTATGTGTGCACATGCATTTTTAAAAAATATTTTATTTATTTGAGAGAGAGAACACGAGAAAGAGTTAAAGAGCACAAGCAGGGGGGAAGGGCAGAGGCAAAGGGAGAAGCAGACTCCCCACTGTGCAAGGAGTAGCTTGTGGGACTTGATCCCAGGTGACATAATCCCTGGGATCATGACCTGAGCCAAAGGCAGACGCTTAACTGACTGAGCCACCCAGGTGCCCCCTATCTTTTTTTTTTTAATATTTTATTTACAACTGCATTTCTTCCTGCTTGCCTCTGAGAGAAATTCTTTCATCGGTTTCCTGGATTCCTGACCTGTCCCTGGCCGCAGATGCTGACCTCCCTGATTCCTCCCCAGCAGTTGCTCTTGTCATTTCCTCATGGAGGTCCCCCTGTGGATCCCGCTGTTTGACTGGACACGGGAATGAGCCTAGCATTTCTGCTCATGGCCCCTTCTATGATCACCCATGTCCCTCAACTCCATGACCCCATTCTGCCAAGTTACATGGGATGGCACACACCTGCCACACAGTTTGCACTTGGTAAAAGCCTGCTCTTGTTCAATGTTGATGAGGACATAATGGGCCTATTCTCCTGGTAATCTAGATAGAATTCCTTCTTATATGTAGCTTGATCAACAAACTCAGTGCAATCTCATGTTTTCCTGCATTTGATGGAACCTCTGTATGTGTTCAGTGCATGTAAGATGAAGGCTGTCACCCTTGCCTTCTGGCCCTTCGTATGTCCCACAGACACACATTAAGCACCTACTCTATGCCATGCCCTGTGCTGAGAGGCTGAGCCTTGTTGCCCCTACAGTGTCACACCTCAGTCACATTATGACTGATGTCTCTCACTCTTCTAAGACTAAAACCTTCTTCCCCTTTGCCTCTGCCCCACCGTTGGCCTTGACTGCAGCAACAATTTCAGAAGTGGGCCTTATGTTAGTATGACTTTTTACTTCTCTAAAGTTCTTTGTCATGATTTCATGCATTATTTCTTTCTGGTCAATACTGTCCTCAGAGAGTGAATTAGAGGCAGAGCCACCTATCTAACTCCCATTCCTGGGCTCTCTCCAATGGCCACTTCCCGTCCACCAGCCCCTCTCTGTGCCACTTGGCTCTGGCTTGCCAGCTTTAGGAAACTGTTTTCCTGGTTGAATTATTAAGAGCACCACTTTAAATTGTATGATCACATCAGCCTCCTGACATTCTTTGTTAGGAACTTTCTGGCATCCAGTGCTGCTCAGGTCTCAGGTTAGAATCATCACAGAATGCACTGGAAGCTCCTGGTGGTGATACTGGGGTTACCCCATCTCCCAGACCCATGGGTGTATGCCAAGAGAAGAGGCCCCTCATTCCCTTGTGTCATCTGTGCCCTCCACGGAAGCAGGTGGAGGCTGTTCCACCCTCCAGGTATAAGTGGAACGGGAGGGAAAGAGAAGCAGGAGGAGAGCGACAACAGGAAAGGGCTGAGGGGAACTAAGACAAGAGCCAGGAATTAAAAGGGTCGCAATATGGGGAAAGAATATTGAGGATGGGAGGGTTGTGCTGGAGAAACGGAGGCACCTTCCAATCATCTGTGTATCTTACACTTCAGAAACCCAGTAACTGTTGCTTGTCAGTGTCCCCTTACAGGAGTTCTTTTTTTTTTTTTTAAAGATTTTATTTATTTATTTGACACACAGAGAGAGATTACAAGTAGGCAGAGAGGCAGGCAGAGAGACAAGGAGAGGAGGAAGCAGGCTCCCCGCTGAGCAGGGAGCCCAATGCGGGCCTCGATCCCAGGACCCTGAGATCATGACCTGAGCCAAAGGCAGAGGCTTTAACCCATTGAGCTACCCAGGTGCCCTATACTTCATGTTTGAATCCTGACATGGACCAAGAAAAAATTTAGTGGAAGTAGCCTCACAAAGCAGACCACGGGATGTGCTTAAAAGGCAGCATTTTCCATTTCTGGGTGATGCATGATCAGACACGGCTCTTTGTCCAAAATCCCTTCTGTGGGTCTATCGGTAATTTGGTAAATAGAGGATGTGCTAGGGTTTACTTTAGAAAAGCCATTTTCTATCATTTCATGAAGGTTTGGAAAAGTGGGTTATCCTATTGTCTTAAAAGCAAGACATATTTTTTTAGCCTTCTTGATAAAGGGAGCCCTTTTGAGTCTCCCCACTGCCAGTTTCAGGGCTTTTTTTTTTTTTTTTTTTTTTTAAAAAAAANTGTGTGTGGTTTTTTTCTGACTTTTATAAATTGTTTATTAGATTTTTTAAAGGTTATTCCTATCAGGAGATTTGGTGTTTTAGTTGAGTCTTCTCAAAGAAAATTAATCTTCCAATTTATCATGTGTTTTATGCTAGCAGTTCAGTCTGGCAAGAGAATAAGTCCCAAGTATGTATGTGGCTCCTTGAAAGCAAACTGAACAGAGCCCCAGAGACAAACTCACAGCTGCCAGACAAAGAGAAAGAAAAAACAGTCCCTTCTTAGCATTCTGAAGGTGGGTAAAGTGGAGGGTTTAAACAAAATCCTGCTGCTCCTCAGAATGAAACCCCCAGAGCAGGGAGTCAAGTCAGAATAAACACCCATTTTATCAACACCAAAACCTGCTGTGTGAGATCTTAAGAATCCAACTGATAAAGACACAAATCACACGGAATAAGATTTTGATCTGCTTTCATCGTGATCCTGATGTTCACAATAGAATGGATCTCATTTGCTAGTGTTTTAGACCCTGTAAATTGTGTGGTGATCAAGGAATATATTATTTTAATTTTTTTAGAGAAGTCAAGTTACAAGTCCACCTTTATTTCTTTTCCAAACTGACAATATCTTTTTAACATTCAATGCTCAGAGAACAAAGTCTTAGGTTTCTATGCTATACAGATAGAAACACTATTAGGTGATAACGAGGTGTTCAGGGCTCAGCATGGGGGGGGGGGGGGGGGTTTAGCCCTTCTCTGAAAGCCCTACCATGACTGCCGTGTGCATTTCACCAATAAGGAAACCCAGCTCTGGGCTGCCTTCAGAATAAGCACTAGCAAACCATGAGCTGAAGGTTAAGGCAAAATAAACATTATTTGCAAAGTGTTAATTGACATGTTTGTTATTTTTGCTTTCAAGTAGATTGCATAAAGACATTAGCTTGCTTGCGTTAATTCTCTAAACTAGATATTTGCAAAATCTGAGCTGGGAGAGGACAGATGGTAGCTCAGAGAGTTGATTTTCTCAGTTATTGTTCTACTGCTGGATTGTTTTGAAATTCCTATAGCTGGTAAAAGAACACAGTACAGCCAACTCTTCTAGGATATCCATGTGCAGTCATAGCATTGTGAGCAACTTCTTTGTCATAGGTTTCAGGAGAAACTTTAAAAAAAAATCATGGGTATTCTTGGAAGTTTTGGATGCTGGCAAAAATAAAGAGAAAAAAATAAAAGAGAAAAATGTTCTTATTGAAGGGGAAAAATACCACTAAGCTCAATGAGGAAAAGAGTGATCTAATGGAACATCTGGTTGTAATATATGAACTATAAAATTATGTTTTGATTCTTTAAAATAGTGAAATTTTATATCTTTATCGAATCATAGGTGAGGCTGCTGGGCTCACCTTGTCATCTGCTAGCTCATTTTCCCTCCTTTTTTTTTTTTAAAAAAAAACATCTTTTTAATACTCACTAAAACTTTGTTTTGTTTTTATTTTCTTCTAATACCAATTTATAGTTTTGTTTTTAAGCAGTAAAAGTAATTTTCTTTAACTTCTTCCTCTTTCTATTTTGTTGAAAAACTCACATTATGGTGGGTCAGTGTCTTCAACCGCTGTTGAAAAAGCATAATAGCAAGATGAAACAGATAAGCATGTCTATTCTCAGGAAGCCCAGCTGTGACCCTTCCAGCAGACAGAGCAAGGAGAGGCAACGGAGACATTGTATCCAAACATTCTTGTCTCTGTTGTCAAATGTGTTCTGCAGAATAAACCTTATTTTATAAATTTCATATCATATCTTATTTGGGCTTACTTTATTAGGGTAAAATTTTAAATGATGCTACTGCACACTAGGTAGAGTGTAAATGTTTCAAATGTGCTTTTGTTACAACTTTGGTGAGCTTTCTCCCCAGGCGCTATTATAAAATGAAAGTTGTTAAAGTATCTAGCAGCTGTGAGCACTTCTCCACTCAATGGGACCAAGGGATTCCCACAGGCCTGCCCTGGCTTTGTTAAGTCCTGCCCTCTGGTTGTTTTAAAAGTCATAAGGAGAAAAGAGGGACTCATAAAGATATTAAAACACACAGGCAGCAGCAGCGTGAACGGGGTCACTAAGGATGGAAACCAGGTGCAATTCAGAAAGAGAAAAGGAGAAAGTGCTGGGTTCTTTGCTCATATCTACAAAAGCATTCACAATTGTGCAAATTTCCTGAATTTAACATGCACATATGTATCCTCAAATCCTCTGTTTAACAAGTATTTCCCAACATACTGCAATAAGCTTCCATAAAATGTTAGGGTCTGTCTCAGAGAACACTCTATTAACAAAGGCTAAAAGATAGACAAGGAATAGTCTTATTCATTAGCCCACATCTCTCGTAAAGGAGATTACAGGTCCCCGTGGGTTCTCCCTCCAGTGCCAACAGAGCCTCCGATCTGAGCAGTCTTTGTCTAAACCTAATCCCCATGTCTACCCTGCTTCCATGAAAGGAACAGCTGGTCACCATCTGTACAATAAGACTTTTCGTATTGGAAAATGTCATCTGATCACCCATCAGCCTTCTTTTCTCAAGGCTAAATGACCCTGGTGCCTTGACCTCCCACCTAGGCCTAATTTTCAAAGTATCTAAGGATCTACATTCAATTTACAGAGCAAGGAAATCCTGACATAGGCAGAGAATAGGATCCAGGAGCTGACTCTCAACCCTCAATCCTGCCTCAACTGTGCTAGCAGCGTGACCAACAAAAATGATTAGGGCCCCGAAACCACCCCTCCCCCCCCAGCCCTGTCTAATCTGTCTGCCCCAGGCAGAGCTATCATTCAGCACCCCCAGCATTTACTGGGTGTACTCAGGTTCAGAACCTGGAATGACACCTGCTGGATTTCTTGTGAATACTTTCTAAACACTTTCCCCTATTGAGTCCCTTTCTTGAGGTCAAAAAAATTCCAGTTCTTTAAAGTCTGTCCCTTATTCTATTTTTCTTTAGACAACATTATAAATGTTTTAAACCACGGAATTCAGTGCATAATTAAGTTGTTTCTTGGTAAGGGAATAGTGTGTATGTTATCAGATTTTATTATGCATTAGAATATAGTCACATGTACCCAGTAGCCCAAAGGTGCATTTTGTACAGATTTGAGGTAGAAATGATGTCCACCCACTTGTAGTTTACATGTTATGGAATAACGTGGTACAAACAGATGTCAAGACAGAGGGTGGATTTTGTATGTTTTCCCTGTGGAAGTGGGAATGATAGTCTGGAGGAGCAAGTGACAGTTCATGAAGTGAGCATCTGTGGCTGAAAGGTGGGTGGGATGAGCATGGAGCCCTCTAGTCTTCTGCACAGAGTTAGATCATCATTTCCAGGCCACGCAAAAATGCCAAAGGTGCTGGGACAGCCTCTGTCTTGGGCTGGGCTCCCCCAGTGGCAGATCCTGGTTTGTCTGGGAATTGATCCCAGGAAGCAGCAGCAAGCGGTGGGAAGTGGGACAGGGAAGATAATAGAGGGTAGGTGTCAAGTGGGTCTCCATCATAGTCGACTAGAATTTAATCTCGCGTGGGGTCTAAGGTGAAAAATTCAAAACATGCCACAAAGTTGTCCCACTTGAGGGGAAGGGAACCTTAGTATTTAACCATGATTTCCACCCGTAATTGATTGAAGACCTTCCCCAAGGATATTAACTCCTGTTCCTCTGGCCTACCCCTCATACAGGGAGTCTGGTTCTTGGGGCAGGAAGCCATTCACAAGTGTAGAAACAATGAGTGCCATGAGCACATGGACCAAAACTGCCCTCCTCTGCCATGGTCTCCCATCCCAAATGCCCTTAGATAACCATCCCTAAGAGTCATGGGGCCTGAGAACAACCCTTGAACACCAGTCTTACAGGGGTGAACATTGCCCTCCCTAGGGAGTCACTCTGGACCTTGCTGTGTTGAGACTTGTTTGCTGGTCATGTGCTGGGTCCCAGAACAGGTCAAGGGAAAGCAAGCTCTCAGCCTAAGAGAGACAAAAATAAGTGACTAGAAAGCAACAATATGGAAGAGTGCTTTTATCATGGCGTGTGCAAAGAACTATAAATCCCCAGGTAATAGTTATTGAAGCAAATGTGGAAGGGATGGGGGTGGTCTTTATCAGCTTCTGAAAAAGAGGTATTTCCTGGAAGGTGTTATCCTAAATTAACTGCTTAAGAAAAGGATATTCTGTGCTGTAGGGTCCTGATATACCTTCATATCTGCTGACTGTACACCATCATGGTAAGCTTTTTTTTTTTTTCCCCGGCATTGCTTTTATGGCTTTCCTTGACATCCAGCACAACATCTAGCATGGAGAAGGGAGGGGGCGGGGTAGGGGAGGCTTGGGCCAGGGAACTGAAGGAGGAGGACAGGGAGAGAACTAAGGGCCTGGTAGCTCAACCCAGGATCCTACAACAGATTTTTCTTCAGCTTACTGGGAGAGCATACTGTAAAAAAAAAAAATCCCTTATTAGGAAACTGCTGGAAGGTTTGTTCCACATCCATCATTAGATAAGTAATTGCAAGCAGCTATTCCCAAAGGCTGTGGCTCTGTGTTATGCTGGGTTTGCAAACTGTCATCTGGATCCTTTGATCAGAAATGTAATGTGTCAGTCACCAAGGAGTTATGGAGGTCCATGGGCTGGATTCCACAGTTCAGCTGAAGAGCTGGTCCATACTCCGAAGGAGAAGTAAATTTAAATGGTGGGAGAAGGAAGACCAACCAATAATTAAATGTTACATGAGAATTTAGTGACTGCAGATAAACAAATGGTCAAAAAGGAGACAAGGCTAGTAGATTTATAATGTCAGTGTCTGCTGGGGGATGGCGGGATGCACTGGCCAGATTCCCCTGAGAAAGTACAGGACTTAGTACCATTGTTGCTGGAGCTGCTGTCAGGCCCTTCCAAACACATCAGCTGACAGCCACCCCACCCAGAGTCACAGCCCCTGCAGGCACAGCCTCCATCTCAAGTCTGATGGGTGTGTGAAAGCCCCAGTGTGGGACATCTCTGAAGGGCCATTCTATGTCTGGAGCTCCCTATGGGGTTGGCTCCAGGCCCAGCTCCTCCACCCAATTCTGGAGTCCTCCCTTCCCTTGCTTTCACAGGTGTTGACCCCAGATCCTAGTATCCAAGACCCAAGATCCTGAAAAACTTCCTGCACGCATTCACTGTTTCAGGGTCTGCTCTTCAGGAACTCAACTCATGGAAACACTTTTCAAAACACAAATCTGATCTTGAAAAGTCTCTACTTACAACCATGGACTGTCTTTCTACTGTGCTTCCTATCAAGACCCTGACCCTTAACTTGGCCTGTGAGGCCTGACAAGATCTGAACCCCTGCCCAACCTCACCATATACCAGCTTGAAGTTCACCAGCTCCCTCTCCCCAGCCTCTCATGGGTCCCCCCAATGTTCCTGGCTTATAGCAAGCACTGACCTGTGATTATATGAATGAGCGAATGACTGAATGAATAAATTGAAGGAATGTGCTAGGATCATCCTTCCTCAAGTCCTCTGATCCTGTTTGAGTATTTAACCAGTACACATCCTCCTTTTTTTTTTAAGATTTTATTTATTTATTTCACAGTGGGAGAGAGATCACAAGGAGGCAGAGAGGCAGGCAGAGAGAGAGGGGAAGCAGGCTCCCTGCTGAGCAGAGAGCCCGATGCGGGCCTCGATCCCAGGACCCTGAGATCATGACCTGAGCTGAAAGCAGAGGCTTTAACCCACTGAGCCACCCAGGCGCCCAGTACACATTCTCCTAACTTGAACTGTCTTTCCTCCAGGAAACCCTTGATCCTCAGACTAAATCAGGTCCTGTGATTACATTTTACCTGGTTCTTTTCCTTCATTCCACTGACCACTTTTGGCTGTCTACTTCTCTTTGTGATGTATGTATTTCACATCTGGCAGGATGTGACTTCATTTCCAGCTGAACCACAAGCTCCACAAGGGCAGTGCTCCAATCATGCTTTTCTGTGTGGAGCATGTACCTGGCCCATCTAGTGGCGCTCCACAAGTGTTTTCTGAAGGGAGAAGGGAGGGAAGACAGAAGAGAGGGGGAGAAAAACAAATGAAGAGGGGAAGGAAGAGAGGAAGGAAGGAAAGAAGGAAGGAAGCAAGCAAGGAAGGAAGCAAGCACAGAAGGAAGGGAGGAAGGAAGGGAGGGAGGGAGGAAAGAGTAGCTATGGTTTAAGTATTCGCTCCAGCAGTGTTGGTGTGGACAGCACATGGGAAGTCAACCTCAAAGGATGGGCAGGGTTGCAAAGTTAGAAGTGGGGTGGAGGTTTCCAGGCAGAGAAGAAGCCTGGAGGAAGACCAAGAAAGAGGGTGTAGGCAAGCTGCATGCTGGGGTGAGTGGGGGGAAAGACAGTACAGTCTGGAATTAGCAAATAAGAAGAAGGGGCAAAGGCTGAGGCTGGAGGCCAGAGCAGAACCTGGAGGTTAAGGGAAACTTTGCTCAGTTTGGCAGTTATGTCTTCCCTAGACCAGGGAGGGGGGCCTTTAGCTATTACAAGTACTTTTCATAATTGGACAAGGGAACAGATTTTTCAAAGTGGATTCATGCAAAGATGATCTAGTGTCGTCAGCTCTGCCAACCTCCTGTTGTCTCATTACAAAAGGGGAAGGTTCTTATCCTGTACTCTACCCACACAATAAAGCTCTGAGGGTCAAGATTTGGGGGAGCACTATGTCACCCCTCAGCCAAAAACACCAAAGTAAGTGCACTGTTGATGAAGGACATACGCATGACCTTTAGGACATTGTTCCGTGGTTGGGGACCAGGAATTAAGGTGAATTTTAAGATCTTACCTGCACTTAGCACCAATATTATAGGGATGCTCTGAAGGCAGGCATGATAGTCTATAAGAAAGGATATAAGCTGCATCTAGAATGACAGAAGCTTGCCAGGGAGATGAGGAAAAGCAGTTCTCACACATTCGCAGACACTCTCTGGTGTGTTGGAAAAAGTGAGAGCAGCTCTGAGTGGCTGGGGGGACGCAGGTAAGTAGGAGACTGTGTGGCAGCAGAGAGGGCATCACAGAGACCTTCCCAGCTGTAGGGGAAATCTGCACCTTCTTCGGGGAGCCATGGAGTCACAAAGACAGAGGCTGGCAGAAAGCAACTGCCAGCTCTCAGTTTTCTCAGCATAAACCCAGAGAGTGGGCCCTGGCATGCGGTGGGGGTGGGGAGAGCAGGCCCCACTTTATTCCAGAACCCTGCTTCCACTGTGACAGGGTGAGGTCCCTGGCTTGGAGGCAGGTGGTTGTTCTCCAGGAATGACAAGGCAGCCCCTGCTACTTCATTCCTTTGAGAATCCACGTGCAGCTTCCCATGGATGGACTCAACCCACTGCCTCCCTCCAGGGAGCGGGTTGGCTGTGCACTTGCCCCTGCAGACAGGAGAGAGCCGCCACTGCTGGGTCTTGTGTGAATGAATGCACCTAATCCTCACAGCACCCCACCAGGCCCATTCTGGTATTATAGCCGTTTTCCAGAGGTGCCACCTGAGGCAGAACATCGAGGCTCTGGTCCTGTGATAAATAGTCCATAATGGCTGGGGAGTACAAGTGGGGACACCTAGAAGGTCCAGTGTGACACTCAGGGGCTGCTACCCACAGGGCCATCTTCCCTAAGGCTTTCGTGACTCCAGGTGATGAACACATCCTCTTTCCATAGCTCTGCCTCCCAGATCTGGAAGAACTAAATTTTCCAATCTCCAGAAGGCACGGGATCACACCCTTCTCACTAGTAGGATTAGCTTGGTCTTTGCTAAATTAGAACTAACGTGCCCTAGAATTTTAAGCCCTGTCACAAAGAGTAACCTATACCTACCAAGGAGGGTAACCAGTTCCTCTGAAGGGATCGCAAAGTGCAAATCACCATCTGCCCTCTGATAGTGTCCAGTCACTGGCTTGTGTGGTGATGCCCTCATTGATCTGGTCTGAGTAAGCCGGAAGTCAGTGTGTAAGGACAGAGTAAGTCCTTCAGTGTGAGCACTGTGGGGTTGGGTCCCCAGTGTCCTTGGTGGGGTCCCTGTGCCACATGTGAGGGGACAGTAACCTCTGCAGGAAGGGTGCCTGCACCCCCTGGGATGCACCTGGAAAGAATGGGCCCTGCTTCCTTACTGAACCCTAACTCTGACATCTCTTGGGCCCTCAGCTGAGGGCATTTCAGAAAGTAAACCCCCTTCGCGGGGATGAATGGGGTTCTCCCCAAACCCAAGCCGCTCATTGCCGCCTTTGCTCTGACCTTGGCCTCTGGGAAAGGAATGAGCAAATTGCCCCCAACTCTGAGTCAGTGTGGGCCCCAGCCTGGGGCTCTGAGCCTCTGCCAACTATTGCGTCCGTCACGCGGGCCTGGGGTTTCAGTAAAGGATAATGAGGCCAAAAATAAAATGCAGTGTTCTGGGGGGTGGGAGGGTAGGGATAGGGTGGATGGGTTATGGACATTGGGGAGGGTTTGTGCTTTGGTGAATGCTGTGAAAGATGTAAGCCTGATGATTCACAGACCTGTACCCCTTGGGCAAATAATAAAAATAAAATTTAAAAAAAAAAAAATGCAGTGTTCTCTGCCCTGTGCCCACTTACACCTCCCTGCTGCCAGGACAGCGGGGAGCTATAACGTACTGGGCCCTGTGCCAGAAACCCCAGTTGGGGTGGGGAAGGCATTTATCTCCCTGAACTCCAAGATCTTATTCATGAGCTGTCTTAAAAAATAAAATCCGGCCCCCACCACTCCACTGCTGCCTGGCACTCAGGTCCATTTTAATGCCTCTCAGCAGGGGGTGCTTGCAGAGGGCTCCCTACTCTCCCCAGTGAGGCATGACCCCCTCTCCCTCTCCCTCTGTCTCTTTGTCTCTTCCCTCCCCTTGCCCCTAAATACTTCAACACGTGTCCCCTTAAAACAGGAAAATTCTGTCATTTCAAAAATGATCAAAATCACCAAATTAAGACCAATACAAACCTATTAACTAATTACAGACCTTTTACAGAGTGTAAAAATTGTGCCAGTAATGTCCCCATGGCAGACAAACTCCCAGGTCATATTGTCCCTTGCTGTCATCTCTTTGGCCTCCTTGAACCTGGAACAACTCCTTACCTTCCTTTATATCTCATGGCCGGGATGTTTTAGATGACTACAGTTCGGTTTTGTATCATGATTGTCCGTTAGGGCCGAGGGTCATGGGTCTAAGGCCTTGACATAAAACTCCCCCAGTGCACCTTTCCTGGGAGAACTCTTTTTAGATTTGAATGAGGAGCTGAGAATCAGAATAAAAGAAACTGCACCTGGAGTCCCAGTGATCTGGCTACAGTGGCCCAGGAGAGGAAAGCAGGCCAGCTGGCTCTTTCTCCTGCTTCCTCAGAGCAGTTGGCCTGTTCTTTCCCAGGGGTTGTCCTCCAGGAGCCTTCAGGAGCACAGGCTTGTCAGGGGTGCTGCCCAACGATCCAAACCATCTGAAGCCTAGGGCAGAAGATTCAGGAGTGATTCAGGAGGCAAACACTTCGCTCCCCTCTAGCTCAGAATCAGCTTCACTCTCAGAGGAGATCAGAGGGAAGGCCTGGTGTGCTGTTTGGTTATGTCCAAGCTCTGCCTTAATCCTCAAAATTCCTCCTGCCTTCTTCCCAGGGGAAATTGGGAGGAAAGCCTTATCATCCCTGATCTTAGTTTGGGATCCCGCTAAAAAGGAGCCTGCAGCTTGCACTGGGAACAGGTGATATATTAGGGAGAGGACTAAAAAACCTGAGGGAGGGTCAGAAGAGAGATAGGGAGGAAAGGAATGATAACAAAGTGGGGTGAATGAGCTGCTGGTGTTCATGGGCAGCTGGGGCTCCATCCCCCCCTGGTCCATAGGAGACTCCTTGCTGGGAACAGATCTTAACATTTTCCCATGGGGGTGGGAGAGGAAGCTAGGGTCTTCATCTACCAACTCCCACCCTCATTGTGTGTGCTTTGCTCTAGGGAGGCAGGTGCACATCACCTGTGGCCCAACCCCTCCAGAGGTGAGAGAACAACCCAGGGAAGACACATACTGAGCCGTTGGTGACCTCTGCAGGTGACCTCTGGGGCCAGGGGGCTGGCTAGGGCCTTTCTTTTCCTTCTGACCTACAAAGATGCTGCTTCAAGGTTGAACAGGAAAACCCAGGAAGCAAGTAATTTGGTTCTTATATCCAAATATGTATTCTCCTTACACACTGAGGCCTGGTTTTCTCAATGAAGGAGAGAAAAGAGCAGAGTTACAATTACCTCAGGGGGGCCTCTGAGTGGACCCAAATCAAGGTCACCCATGTCAATCTCTTTAGGACCTTCTCAATCTTATCCATGCTTTAATTCCCAGACAGTTTTCCTCTTCCAGGAAGCCTTCCCAGACTACCACAGCCTACAGGGCTCTTCTCACTGCTCCTGGAGAGAAATGGCAAAGAAGCTTCTGCATGGGCATCTGCTCCAAGGGACTGGAAATGGCTGCTCAGAGCCTGAGGCCACATCCTCAGTGCAGGGAAATAGTGCAGGGGTTGATCCGAGATGGCCCTTGTAGGGAGAGCAGAGGTAGCAGTACACCCAGCAGTTTACCTGACTCATCTCTCTCTTGAATCAGAGAGTCAAGCCCAGGGAGAAAGGAGCTACACTGAAACGCTTTTAGGGGCTGCTGGCAGAGGGACGTGCTTGGAGCTGGGAACTGGAGGTTAGCCACACCACTGTGTCCAGAGCAGATACAGTGCAGCTCAGCCCAGCCTAGGGAGGAAGTGTGCTCCACACACATTTGTGGACCTGAGCTGTATCGTGTGGGTTTAGTTGAGGAGGCAGCTGGGGCGGAGGAGAAGATGGTAGGGCTTGGGGGAGGGAAAATGGATGAGCTCACACTTGGGCTGCAGCTGACCCCAAATCTGAGGCTTACGTAAAAATGCCTGGTGACTCATGTTTGTGTCCACTTATTTCTCCAACCCCCTCAAAGCAATGCAAACCAGATTGTAGAGGATCCTTTGATTGTTGAAAAAGCCATGTTATTTTTAAGGGAGGGCTCTGAGGGGTATGACCATGACCTGAGCCCCCCAGGGTGCAGGGGTTCTGACCATGTGATGCTTCCAGACCTGCACTCCCCTGGGGTGGTCCAGCCCATCATACTGGGGGCCTCAGTTTCACCAGGTGCAATATATTCTCCGTTATCATTCAGAATGTTCCCTACTAGAGGGACAGGTAGCCAGGCTCTGGGATCCCTGTCTTGCTGGTGACACAAGGCCTCACACTCAAGGACCTCACCAAAGGGGCACAAGAGAAAAAAGGAAGAATTCTCTGGGAAAGGGGCAGGGGTGGAGGTGGCTGTCTCTACTTTAACAAAGATGAATTAGCAGAACTGCCAAAAATACTGTTCCTATTCGTCTATGAAAACAAAGCTAGCATCCTGAGATTTAGATAAGACACATACTAAATTGGGCAGCTGCTTTGGGCTAAGGGAGTGAGGATTTGCCTACGATGCAAGTTTAAAAACAGCCTGCCCATGCTGAGAGCCAATAATTGCCTAGAGGGTGCAGGCAGTAAGATATGAGAGAAGATAGCGAGCTGAGAATTTTACACTCTCGCATGTGTGTTCATAACTGTTTCTCTGTCCACTTTGCACATTCCCCTGCTTAGCTGCCGGGCCTGGGCCTGCTTTTGTCAGTCAGGGTCTCCCAGACACAACTTGGCCCAACCCTTCCCACTGCTCTACGCTTTGCCTGCCTGTCATCTTAGAGCACAATTTCCCTGGTGTCTGCAAACTCCCACCTGCACGCAGGTTTCTCCTCGTGGCCGGCATGCACCCTACAAGCAGCCCGATGCCCTTTCCTTCTGAGGTTGTGCCCTCCTGGCAGGGCTGGCTCCCGGATGAGCAGGCTGAGCAGTTAGCATGTCCCATGGCTCCGCCCAAGCTCATCCTCCTGGGAAGATATCTGAGCTTTTGCCCTGAACTTGATGTGCGGCCTCGTGGTCCCCAGAGAGAACGGCAAGCGGGGGCCGCAGAGCAGAAGCAGAACCACTGCTGTGGTCTGTAACTCCAATAAGGCTAATTGAATCTCATGCTTGGGGATTCAGAAAAGCTTTCTCCCATGCACGGGGCTCCTGGGCTGTCTGCAGCCGGCAGGCCTCTGGCTCTGGTACTGTGGGAGGGTTGGCACTCGGATCTACCCACGCCGAAAGGGGAAATTCCAGCCTCAAGAGATCAGTGCTGTCAAGCTCCCATTGTCCATATCATGCGATCTAGTCTACTCTCTTCCCTCTGAGCAGATGTGGGTCAGCCCAGGGTGGGAAACACCCCACCGACATGCCCAAACTCAGAATGCCTGAGAACTCTCCCAGACATGTGGCTGTCCTCTTGTTGCCATCTGGTTCCAGCAGCCAGGAGCTCGCAGGGTCTCTTCTTCCACTGGGACACGGACCTCTCCTAGGGAGATCTGCAGGACATCATCCTGTTTGGTCCTGTAGGCCACGCATGTTAGACTTTTTATATGATTGCCAAATGATATTACTTACAGTCCCCATAAAAAACTCAATGTATGTTTAAAGTGTTGTTCAAGGTAAACATTTGAAACATGCCACACATTTTATAGCTTTATTTTGGCTTTTGTTCATTTCTAAATGCATTTGGGAACTCGTGGAGCACAGGCACCACACACACACACACACACACACACAGAGCCCTCCTTAATTAACTTCAGGGTGTCCTTACTCTTCCACTGAAACATAAAAGGATAGCAACTGTTTCTCTTCCTGCCTCATTTATTTAGTTAAGAGACTTCTGGGAAGAATGTTCCTGCTCTTCCCTGCCTGATATAAAGCCAAAAGACCAAGGCATGTTTTAAGTGTGAACATTCATGTGGCTTTCAGACAAATGTTCTTCCAGTTCTACAAAAGACACCTTCAAGCACATGTGCTTGCCGTAACCGGGAAACCTAAGTACAGTGACATCATTTCTGTGTGGTACATAACAAGTTCTCTAGCAAGGGACAGGACGTGACTTATTTGCAACCTCTGGCCTTGTGGCTTATCTGTTACCCTGGGAGGGGACATCTCTACCACATGTGCGGTGGGCCTGGTTTTGGGGACTTTGGGTGCCCAGGCATTGTGATTCATACAGAGGTCCCCAGATCCCTTCCAGAAAAGACAGTGGAAATGTGGTCAGCAGCAGCGGACAGTGGAAATGTGGCCTTCTGGCTGTCAGTGTCTTCAGTCTGGCTCAGCAGCAGAGAGCCACCTTGCTGGAGGCAGTCTGCAGCTGGTGACAGGTGACAGCCAAGCAGGTTGTAGACTTTCCTCTGGGGCCCAGGGCCAGTGGGTTTGAGGGCAAAATTATATGTGAAAATGACTTCAATGGTAAGCATGCATTGGTATGGTCAGGTTACCCACTGAAAGAAAACAGTGATGACAATAATGAAAGTCGCTCATAACCTGACTTTCAGGGATAAAAATTATTAGCATATCAGTATATTTCCTTCCAGTTTTCTCATGACTATGTCTACACAAAATTGCTTTGATTTGTTTTGTTTTTTATAGGCTTGAAATGGTATGCACCATCCACAGATTCGAATCTTGCTTTTCTTTTTAACATTCTAATGAGCATTTTCCCATGACAGGATACAGATTTCTCGTCAGAGCTGGATTCTGCTCCAAAGAGCAAAGGGGAAAAAAAGTTTGGCATTTGCAAATATTTTGATGTATAGCCTTTGTGTTCTGGCCCTGCTCTGCATCCAAGACATGGCTGGACCCCACGCTGTGTGAGAAGCTAGGATGTGGGGGTGGGGGGGAGCAGGGTGTAGGGAGAGGCGCCTGGGTTCCTCACCCTTTCCTGTCACTTTCTAACTAAGTGACCAAATCAACTGTAATTTCTTACTTCTGTAGCTTCCTCCGTGGGGTCCAGTCATCCACAATTTCCCTTAGGGTGGCCAGGTCACCTGTTCTCTTAGGATTCTCTCCAGTCATTCATTCACACTCTCTCTCGGAGCCTGTCCAGGGAAGTTGCTGGGTTACAATGGAACACAGATTTAGTCCTCGTCTCCAAGAAACTATTCTTGCTAAAATCATGATCCTATCAGCACACAGTGATGGGAAAAGAAGGGACATGTTCTCTAATCCCTAGTATTAGATATAATCTGGCCAAATTCTCTCTTATCATGACAAGAAAGCTGAGACTGAAGGAGCCGGGTGCTCAGAGTCTCACAAACAGACATTCTTATTCCTGGTGATTTCATTGCCTTTGTGATAGGCAATAAATTAAACATTGTGTATACTGTCTATTTATTACCACATCGCTTGTTTCTTATCATTGCTTATTTCTACCGTGCTAGAAAGTGTTTCTCAAAATGTGTCCCATGAAGCACTAATTTCATAGAAAAGTAAAAAGGTCATTGTAATAAGGGGTAGAGTGGTCAAGTAAGTTTGACATATGTTGGGTTAAGAAAGTGAAGCAGATTCTTTCCTGAAGGGCTTGTGAAACTTCCATGTGCAACATAGTCCGTGAAAGTGTCAAGGGGAGGATGTTATGCATCTGGTTTCCAAAATCATTTCACAGGACACACTCAAAACACAGTTTGGGAAAGCCTCCTGGATTTGCACTGTCCTTACACATAAGCCTCTCTAATTCAAACAAAATTACTGAAAATACCATTTGAATGACATATTGTTTCTAATAGAAATCATCATTATTTTTTAAGAATACACAAAGTGTTTTCAAGTTGGAAAGCCAGATGTTCTCACTTGATTAATAAAGATCCTTCATCATCACAAACAGTACATGCATGGGAGAGTCATTTTCTGGTATCTTACACAGATACTTAAGTAGAACATGCTCTCAGCAATTACATTTTATACTATTTGTATTTGAGACTGCAACTTGTCTCCCCATATTCATTCTCACTCCTCTCCTCCTATTCACAAAATCCTTACCCACCACCCTCCCCGCAGACATTTCCCAGACTCTCTTGCAGTTAAATGTGGTCATGAGACTGTGTTCTGGCAAATGGAATTGACCAGAAGTAGCATGGACTTTTTCTAAGTCTCATCCTTAGGAAGTTGCTTGCCCTGCATGTTTTCCTTCCCCTCCCACAGGCTTGAATGCAAATCAGGAAATGCTGGACAAGTGTAGGTACCACCTTGGGGGCTGTGGAGAGAGACACTTTGGGAAGTAGATTTGGGAACCAAAGCCATTCTCTTCCACTGAACTACCTATACACATGCGGACTTATATATGAGAAAGGAATAAACTTCTATTTTATTTAAGCTCCTCTAACACTTGCTCTCCTTTCAAGCAACCAGACCTATATCTTAACTAATATACCTTCCTTTACCCTTCATGTATTTTAAGATTATTTTTTTTGCTGCCTTATCTGTATACTTTGAGTCTGGCTGATGGATTTTAATAAACTTACTTGGAACCATGAAAAAAGTCCAATTTTCCTTAAATTGTGACTTTCTGCACTTTACCTCCAAGCACATACCAAAGATATTTTATTTTTATTTTATTTTCCAAAGATATTTTTAAAATCCTGTCCAGGCCTGATTTTTATGGAATGTGCATTTAAATCATTGTAATTCATCTCTATAAGCGTGATCTCAATTGGATCATGCTCTTTTCCTTTCCTATTTATTTTTGAATTTTTTTTCTTGTAGGTCTCAAAAGACCTTTGAATGCTACAAACTTGATCCAAGCACTAATGAGGGTCCATTTGAATTTTTTTCCCCTCTGTTTTTTAGCCAACTTTTCATTCTTGCTAACTAAAACTGATGCAGTGTTTTCCTCTAATAACTGGTTCATATTCCTTAAATTCTTTTCTTGGCTCATCAAAGTGTGCTACAGCTGCTGGACAGCTCATAAACTGCCTTGTTTTTTTTTTATTTTATTCTCCCTTTATGTACAATACTTACACAAAGCCAGATTTTATTCTAATTGGTCCCCTTGTTTTTCTTGTGTGTCTTTCAAATTAGAGGCATTTCTACCCCCTTCTTTTAAAGAATACACATTGCAAAGCATTATGTAGATGAAAGCATTTTGGAGTCAGGACTGCCTTTCCACAATTCTCAGTAGGACTCAGCAGTGTCCAGAGACCATGGCATCATTCCCAACCCAGTGGAGATCTTGTTTATGAGTAGAAGATAAAGCAGTCTAATTCCAACCCACAGAACTTTTCTTTCCCTCATTCTATATAGCGATGCATACATGGTCCTAGTGAGCACAACTGGATCACCCTTTCTGGAACACCTGATCAAACTCTTCCATTTTGCCCAGGGAGCTCCTCATCCATACCCCTATCAGGTTTCTCTGTGAGACCTGATCTGCACTCAGCTCAATTTTGTCACCCCGTCAGCCTTTTGGTTGCTTTGCATGCAAACCATATTGTGTGGCACATCAGCTTCCCCTTCCAATAAATCTATAACATTTTGTCCAGATTTAAAAAGTAGAAGCTTCATTTCAGTGTTTCAAAATAGGCTTTCTTTGGCCACATTGTTCATGATGGTGGGTGCTGGGCTGCGCCTCCCCCAAACTTTCCTTCAGGATACAAGTGTGCCCCTACTGCTGGCCATGATGCTTCCTGGCAACCCCCAGCCACCTGTGTGGAGGCAGGAAACTCCATTTTAGTTTCTTGCTCTGAATGTGCTTGTTTGTCATCTCTAGTCTGGCCAGGCAAGTAAAGTTCTCCAAGCTTGTTCTGAAGCTCTGTAAGTCACGGGTTTCTTATGTGTATGCTAGTTTTCCCTTTCTTCCTTTTCAGCTGACCAACACCAGCAGCATTCAGAGGTCTCCGTGGCCATACTTCTTCCTCCCTCAGCCCCAGGAAGAGCATGCTTCTTGCAAAGATGGCACAGTTGCAACTTTTCTCCCTTGGCCCCACATCCTGAATCCCTACAGTATCCAACATATTCCTAGAACTTTCTGCAGCCTGACTCAGATATCCTGGAGCTTGTTTTCAAGAAAAGGGCTGTCTTGACATTTTCATTGAGGGTGTGAACCTACTCGGGAGAACATTGTCTCTGAGAAGGGGTTTTTTGTCTGCCACTTCCTTTCCAAATTTATTATATTATATTATATTATATTATATTATATTATAATTTTTATTATTTTTTCCAGATTTATTTTATTTTATTTTAAATTTATTTTTATTATTATTATTATTTGCCCAGGGGTACAGGTCTGTGAATCATCAGGCTTACGCCTTTCACAGTATTCACCATAGCAAAAACCCTCCCCAATGTCCATAACCCATCCACCCTATCCCTACCCTCCCACTCCCCAGTAGCCCTCAGTTTGTCCATATTTATTTTAAAAGACAGTTTTTATGTTACTACAGAACAGAGCAACATATGCCTTTTATTTCCCAATGTACATTGCTCTTTATTTGGTCATTTTTGGAGTTTATAATAATGTTACACCCTGGGTCCTTGGTAGGCACATCTGGGTTTGCTCTCCTACTCTGCCCACCTTTGCAGCACTGATGGTTAGCCTTTAGAACTAAGTATAAAGTCTTCTTTTATTGTGCACTGATGAGGTCCACCCCATGGGATGAAGGGTGCTTGTTATTCCCTGGACCTGTATTTATGTTGAAACCTAAATCCAAAGTTTAGACTCCTAACCACAAAGTCACCCTTTCCAGGAACCTCTCTCTCTGGGCCACTCACAGTGCAGACTCCCATTACAACTCACCAAAAGGAAAAGTATCCAAAATATATTCTATCTCTCTTTGCTCTTTTGCTCTCTCTCCCCCCTCTCTATTTCCATTAGCACCCTCTTGGTTTAATGAAAGCCTTGAGAATGCTCTTTCCATGCTTAGCACAAGAGTGCAGCTCCCAAGGCCACAGGGAGGAAAGCCCTGTCCATGATCAGTGCCAAGGGTCTGTTCCACAGGAGAAATGCAAGAGGACCCTATTGGTGAGTGTGCTGACCCACAAGGCGAATGCCTGAGGCTGAGTTTGGGCTGCTGAGCATCACTCTGTGTCAGCCTCCGCATCCTCACCTGTGAAGCAGAAGGTTTGAACACAATGATCTGGCATGGCTGGTATCTCTGTGTTTCACTGCACGGTTGATTCTGCTTCTGTGCCTGAAAGCACAGGCTCTCTCTCCAGTGACACAAATCACTAGGTTGTCTAAGGAAGGACATTTAGGTATGAATTAGTGCAACAAATAAAAGGCTACTATCCAGCCTAATTAAAGAGACAGAAGAGCTGGGCTGAGACTAAGTGGACATCAGTAGCCTGCTGTACCGTACCTTGTCTATTAATCAGTGGGGTCATGGCAGGTGGTGGGGAGGAAGAGTTATCATGTGGATAGGGTAGTGTGAGAAATCCTCAACCTCTTTTTTTTTAATTTAAAAGGAATCTTTAATGTCCAGAAAAGTTGCAAGTACAGAACTGAGACCTTTTCTCCTGAACCATGAGAGAGTAAGTGACAGAGCAGACACCTTATCCATGTCCACTACTCTCAGAGCCACAGTACAACCACCAAACTCAGGAAAACACATTGACATGATAGACTTTTATCTTGAGACTCCCCACCCATGGAATGTCTTTGTCCCAGTAACATTTTTTTTTGTAGCAAAGGGATTTAAAGTGGAATTATGGGCTGTATTTAGCTGTCTTGTACTGTGAGCTGTCTTCAGTCTGACATCTGCTTTGTCTTCCTTGATTTGTACTTTTGCAGGGGGCTGGCCTCAGTTACATTGTAGAATATACCCCAGTTTGGGTTTGTTTGCTATTTCCTTGTTATTAGACTTAAACTATGCATCATTGGCAGGAATATTCCAGAAGTGATGTGGGTTCTTGCATCCTACCAAGTGGTGGCCAACTTTGAGTTACCCATTTCCAACTGTATAATATTCTAAGGGTTTGGTGCTCACTTGGGCTATCTATTCCTCCACACTCAAAGCTGTAACTTATATTGTCTGTCACATATGTGGTAATACTGTGTGCTTCTGCCTCAGGATATGGGGGAGTGAATAATGGGAGAAGGTTATATGGAGCTTGGACACATTCTATACTTTATTGTCTAGTTCAAAGGCAGCAAGCTTACAAATCACAGAATAAACACTGTCCACAATTTACCTGATCGGAAATATGCAGGCATGCACATTTCATGTTCTGTGAGGGCTAAGTTGCTTAAATAGGGACAGAATAACTTCAACATGAAACATACTATCATTTGGTTCATTCTTATCGATTCTCAAAAACCATAAGTTTTTTTATTTTCATTAAGTAAAAGAAATTGTGCATTGGCTTAATAATTTAGAAAGTTCTTTTTAGAAAGTTTTAATAATTTAGGGAGGAAAAGTCAAATCCAACATAACTCCTGGACTCTGAAATGGGAGGAAACCAGCAGGAGCCTAAATCCATGAATTAATTTTCAAAGAAAAACATTTCTAACAGATCCAGTGAAATATTCATTTATCGTCAAATGATAGTCCCTCAGAAAAATCTGCCATCCAAAGTCTCCTAAAATAAAATTTCTAGGACTTCTTGGTTTCTGGCATTCAATTACCAAACCAGCAATTTGTGTGTGTGTGTGTGTGTGTGTGTGTGTGTGTGTGTGTGTGTATTTGGCTTAGCTCTTGGAAAATAATACAACTGAACAATTTGAAATGAGACAATATAATTGATATAAAGGCCAGACTAAAACATAAGGAATGAATTGTCCCTTAAGGGCTGGACCAAAGCAAGTTCTTCTATTACTAGTACTATACTGAAGTAAGAAATACTTATTAAATTACTGGGGAAAATAGAAATAAAATTTATATTCAACTGCCATGTCAGATAGGTTGGAAAGGGCTCTGTCTCCTAATAATAACCCCTTTGAGCCTCCACAGTAGTCTTCAGATCAAAGAAACTGGATTCTGGTCTAACACAGTGTCTGGTACATGGTAGGTGTGCAACATGAGCCTAAATCAATGAATCATCTTCAATTCCAGGGGCTCCAATAATCAAAGTGGTGAGACATCAAGAGTTAAGCCTTCATTTCATGCATCCTTTTTATTTTTTTTAAGATTTTTAAAATTTATTTGTCAGAGAGAGAGAGAGCACAAGCAGGGGAGCGGCAGGTAGAGGGAGAGGCAGGTTCCCTGCTGAGCAGGGTGCCCAATGCAAGGCTTGATCCTACGACCCTGGGATTCTCACCTGAGCCAAAAGTGGATGTTTAACTGACTGAGCCACCCAGACAGACTTTTATACATCTTTTTAAGAAATATATTTATTTATTTTATTTTAGAAAGAGAAAGAGTGTGCAGAGGGGAAAGGGGCAGAGGAAGAGGGAGAGAGAGAATCCCAAGCAGGATCCATACTCAGCACAGAGCCCGACTCAGGACTGGCTCAGTTCCATGACTCTGAGATCATGCCCTGGGCCAAAATCAAGATTTGGATGCTTAACTGACTGAGCCATCCAGGTGCCCCTCATTTCGTTCATCTTGGAGTATTTATCTCCTGCTCCTGACTGCATATGGCACTTATGAGCACACACAGATGCAATGCTTATAATGCCCAGGTCACTGGCTTATTGTAGAGATATAAGGGGGTAACTGAACAAGGCCCCTGCATTGAGGGGTGCAGAGCTGGGGGGAGGCACAACAGATATATATTACATGTTGCAAATTGTAAGTATTGGTGCAAGTGCCCAAAACAGTGCTGGGAAAAAGAACTAATGTCACTAACTGGTTTCATGGACTCACCTCATGGAAATGTGACATGAAAGGGTATACATAATTGAAACTTTGGCACTATCTGTCCATATCCTGTCTTTGCCCCTTGACTATGATCATTGCCTCCTCGGGGAATGGGTTTTTGGCTTCTATGTTCTTTCTTCCAGACCCTAATCCCCGGTCATAATAGACCAAGCAGAGGCTAAAGTCAGTGTTCCAGTGAAGCCTAGGGACCTCTCTGGTCAGGCCCTGAGCTGCCTCTCTGGCATATGCTTTCCAATGGCTCCTTGGACTCCATGATCCTACTTATAAATCTCCCCTTCTGTAGATAAAATCTTAAACAAACAAACAACAACAAAAGGCAGGGTGGGGGTGTTGTCTGGGTGACTCACCCAGTTAAGAATCTAACTCTTAAATAAGTCAATCAGAGAAAGACAATTATCATATGATCTCTCTGATATGAGGAACTTGAGGGGCAGGGTGGGGGGTTGTGGGGGGTAGGGAGGGAAAAATAATGAAACAAGATGGGATGGGGAAGGAGACAAACCATAAGAGACTTCTAATCTCATAAAACAAACTGAGGGTTACTGGGGGGTGGGAGGGTAGGGATAGGGTGGATGGGTTATGGACATTGGGGAGGGTTTGTGCTTTGGCGAATGCTGTGAAGGATGTAAGCCTGATGACTCACAGACCTGTACCCCTTGGGCAAATAATAAAAATAAAATTTAAAAAAAAATTAAATTAAAAAAAAAGAATCTAACTCTTGGTTTCAGCTCAGGTCATGATCTCAGGGTGGTGAGATTGAGCCCCTCACTGAGCATGGAACCAGCTTGAATTTCTCTGTCTCCCTCTCCTTCCCTCCACCCACATAAATAAATAAATAGATAGATAGATAAATAAATAAAATCTTTTTAAAAATGTCCCCTGCTTTTAAGGTTCACTTAAAGTTGAATTCTGTTCCTACAAGCAGGAATCAAGCCTTGACTAAGTCCAAGAGGAAGGAAAAAACAGCTAGCATTTATTTATCTCTGACCATATGACAAACACCGAAATTTTCATCCATTATTTTATTTATTGGTCTATAAAGTTGTGATTGTCTCTCATTTTAAAAATGTAAAAACCAAAGCTCTGCTGGATTAGACCAGTCCAGGAAGAGGTGGTGGTGGAATGCAGCCCCTGGCTCAGAACCAGGTCTTGTCATCCCATCACTGTGCCTTCTGAGTAGCAGGAGGGGAGGATATGAACAAGGTCACTAACTCCAGAAACACAGCTGTGATCCTGGGTTTTTGTAGCTTCGCTTTGATTTTCCTTTCTTCTTCATTCATTCTTTTTTTCACTGTATCAATGTTTTTCAAGAGTTTGCCTTAAATCAGGCTCCATGTAGTCTCTGCGGTTGCAAATAGTGACTAAAATTGTGATTCTCCCCCCCTCCCCCGCAGAGCTTAGTGTCTGGGGTGAGATGACAGATCAATATAAAGTTATTAAGTATGTCAAGTGTCATGAAGAACACCAAGAGGGTGCAGAAGGAGACAATAGCAGCAATGGGAGAATCCTGGGGAGGGATTCTAATAGCCAACACAGGTAAAAGCCCATTCATCAATATCAGGTTTCAGAACTCCATAGGCACTGGATCCCAGGCAGCCTGGGCTGAGATGATCCCTCCTCCCGTAGGTCTGACTTGCCCACTTAGATGTGCTGTCCTATGCCCTCTGGGGCCAGTGAGAAACAACAGTGAGGTTATGCAAGTGCCATGGCTGACTGTGGTCCACACCATCCTGGAGCTTATAGTGTCCTCTGAGCCACGTCATACTCTTGGCCCCCACAGGATTTACCCAGGCCACTTCCTGGCCTTCTACTGGCAACTCTGGTGTCCTGCTGGACTTCTGAGCTTTGAGCATGGGATTCTGCCTCCTTTGCTTACTCCTCACAAAACTTTTGAACTCCCTTCTCCAAAGAATGTAACTAAGTCTTTTCTTCCTTCATGGAACATCCCACAGAATGCTCCTGGGGAGCTGCTCCAAAGTAGACAGCCACAACCTGCCCACCTGCCCCTTCCTGAACCAGGTGATTCCACCCACTTCTGTGGAAGAACTGGCCCTGCTTACTCTTAAGCCCACCATAACTGTCACCCAAACTACAGCTCTTTCCACCCACCCAACTCCAATTTGGAATGCCTTTCAATAGCCAGTCCATCCCCTTTGTCTCTTGTGGCTCTTCCTGGTCCCCTGTTCCTGCAGCTTTCATAAATCCCAACACACTGTACAGCTACAGCTACCAGGCTATGCCCCTAGTTTGACCCCACTTCAAAGATAGAGTTGGAAATGAAAATAGGCATCACAGTTCTGACTGGGGGTCAAATGGGAGTTCTGGGTCTGTGCAACTGGATCAATATGAAGTTATATGAGGAACTATGCCTGATCCCATGCCATCACTTGATATAGTTCTAGCTTGCATTTTACCAGCGGTCCTGGGACTACCTGTCACAGTCCCATGGCATTCATTAAAGGAAAGAAGATTCTGAATCAAGGTAAAAGCCATTCTGTGCTTCACTTGATTATTTAAGTGTCTGATCTAGTCCTGGCACCTGGTGAATATGTGCAGTTTCTCTCCTTAAGGCTCCCACAGTCTAATGTAAGAAGACTGAGTTAGTCATGTTTAGTCACATAACAAACAACCTCAAAATCTCAGTGGCTAGAATGGCAAATGTTTCTTTTCCTCACTCACAGAACTATAGATTGTATAGGGTGGGACTCTTCTTGGCTAGGTTCGGCTAAGTTCAACTAAGTTCATTTTCAGGATGCACATTGGGTTTAGATCAGCTCTGTTGGCCAAGTCCAGCCTTCTGAGGATAGGAATAGGTACCACACTCACTGGGCGGGAGGTGGTGGACAACTCCATGACAAAAGACCCAGGAATGATATTCTCATCTACCACAAACTTGCAGACACACAGATAAGAGCAGTGTCAGGTGGTGGCCAATGAGGACACAAGGTCCTAAGACAGCACTGGGAGTGGGGACCAGCAGATGTTCTGGGGTCCAGTGGTGCTTCTGAAAGTAAGGACTGAGTAAGTACAGGATGAAGGCAAGTCTGCACAGAGACCTCTCCTCTCTGTGGCACCACTGACATCTGAAGAAACTGTTTATTTGCCATTCTGACAGGAATAGAGAGAGGGAAAGCTGTTTGTAGCTAAGGAAAAATGTAAACGTCAACAGCGAAGGCTTTCATCACATTTTCTTCAGTTAGTTTTAACAAAATCTGGTCTGTCAAATTTTCTTATCCATTAAAAAAGAAATCCCCAACTTCAGTCCACAAGGGGAAACAACTAATGCTGCATAGTTTGGGTGCAAAAGAGAAGACTCCATGTCTCTTCTGGCTACTTTGCTCAAGCATGTCAGAATTCAGTATTTCGCTCCAAGGTCACTTAAAAGTTTTGAAAGCAGACTTCCTTCCTTATTTTGTACCTATTTGGCTCCCAGTGAGAAGGAAAGCAACTTGCTTGATCAACTGGATTTGTCTGAATACACCCAAAGTCACTAAAAGACAAATATGAGCACAAAAGGAAGTGTCATTGGCCTTTCATTTCCCTTCACCCTTGGGCCACTGACTGACCAAAGATACTGGTAAGACATTAGAAATGAATTAGGAAATCTTTGAAAAGCATGGATTCCCCCATAGACCTGCCAGGAGACTTAGCCAACTAGAAGATCAATAATTGTAGGGGCGCCTGTGTGGCTAAGTTGGTTGAGGATCCAACTCTTGATTTATGCTCAGGTCATGAACTTAGGGTCATGAGATTAAGTCCCTCATCAGGCTCCATGCTATGCTTGGAGTCTGTTTAAGATTCTCTCTAGCCTTCTCCCTCTGCCCCTCCCTGGTCTCTCTCTCTCTCTCTCAAAAAAAAATGTTAGTAGCCAACATTCTAAGATGTCTACATACTCTAGGCTCATGGTCCCTGTCATGTAATCCTCATGACCAAGATAGGCGATAGGTACTTTTCTTATTCCCATTTTGTAGATGAGGGAATTGAGGCCCAGGACAGCTGAGATCATTGTCCCATACCACCCCACTGACAAGTGGTGAGGAAACTCTGAATAGAGCTTTTTCTCATGGAGGCAGGGCTGCTTCTCCTTTTGAAGGCTGGGGCAGCTGACCCATGGCACATCAGTCCCTGTGAAAGGAGTGAGATCATTAGCCACCTGTCCTCCAGTGTGAATAATGACCTTGCCAGTATCCAGACCAGTATCCTCAGCCCAAAGGGGGATATCTGTGTGCACTAAAGGCTGGGTCTGTGTGCAGTAAAGGATAAAAAAGATGTCTACTTCCATAACTTGTGTGTGTCACCTTATATGGCAAAGTCTTGTAGATATAATTAAGGATGTTGACAGGGGAGATGATCCTGGATAATCTGGATGGGTCTCCAATGCAATCATAAGTATTCTTCTAAGAGGGAAATGGGAAGATTTGAAATGCACACAGAAAAGGAGGTACATGACCATAGAGTCAGAGACTGGTTTGACACAGCCTTAAGCCAAAGAATTCTGGGAGAATGCCATCAGAAGCTGGAAGTGGCAAGGAGCAGATTGTCTCCAAGAGCTTCCAGAGGGAACACGGCCCTACCAACACCTCAATTTAGTCACAGTGAAACTGATTTTGAATTTCTGATCTCTGAAACTGTGAGAGAATAAATTTCTGTTGTGTTAAGCCACAAGATTGGTGGCAAATTGTTAAACAGTCACAAGAAACTAATACATGTTTTCTAACTGGATTCTAATGCCTTTTGTGGTTTTGTTTTGTTTTATTTTACTCAGGAACATTCACCAGGGGCTTGGTATATGGTCCAGGAATTCGGGATCAGAAATGAGTAAAACTTAACTCCTGCCAGTCTCTCCACTGAGGCAGGGCAGAGATCTGGGGAAAGAGAGAGAATACCAGGTGTTGAGGACAGATCTGTACAGAAGGGTTGAGTTTCCATTGATACCACTATAGTGACATAGAATTATCACCGGTGTTTGCATCAGAAATCTGGGTGTGGAACCTAACTAATTCTGCCACCCAATAACTGTGTAACTTGGGAGAAGACATTTAGTTCGACCAAACTGTGCCTATTTCATCTGTAAAATAAGGATAACACCTGCCTCACAGGGCTTAATATTATTGAGTGGAAAAATGAGCCAAGTAAGGGGTCTGACACAGGAGAGACACTCAGAAAATATTAGGGCTTAAATGTCCAAATCCACAGCATGTGACTGAGGCCTCTGTGTGCAATGGGAGAAGAGTGAAGAACCTTTTTCACGCTCAAGTGCCATTGAGCTGGAAAACTCACCATTAGTAATTTATTTCTTCTTCACCTTCTTTTTGGAATTTAAAGTCCTGGGAGATGTTACACCTTCTGTCATTAGCCCCTCAGGTGAGCATTTAGTAGCCAGTCTCCCAGCAACCAAGCCACTAGGCATTTCAGAATTGGCAAGATTTCATTTCTTTTGATAAGCCAAGGATTTCCACATTCCCCAGCAACAGGCTTGTACTGAGCATGCTCATGTCACATTTCCATAGCACAAAAGTCTTCATGTGATGTGTGTCAGAGCCAAAACACTGTTACCAGAAACGAAATCTTGCTATTTGCAATGACGTGGATGGAACTAGAGGGTATTATGCTGAGCGAAATAAGTCAATCAGAGAAAGACAATGATCATATGATCTCTCTGATATGAGGAACTTGAGGGGCAGGGAGGGGGGTCGTAGGGGTAGGAAGGGAAAAATAATGAAACAAGATGGGATTGGGAAGGAGACAAACCATAAGAGACTCCTAATCTCACAAAACAAACTGAGGGTTACTGGGGGGTGGGAGGGCAGGGATAGGGTGGATGGGTTATGGACATTGGGGAGGGTTTGTGCTTTGGTGAATGCTGTGAAAGGTGTAAGCCTGATGATTCACAGACCTGTACCCCTGGGGCAAATAATAATAATAATAAAAGCACTGTTACCATAGTTCAGAAAAATACTTCCATGTGTGACATCACCAGCCTGCATGCCCTCATGGTTGTGGCATCTATGCACTGTCCTGAGGGTCATAGAAAGTCTTATATGATAGGAAATTGAATTGTTTAAGTGGGCTGGACTCCTTTAGAGATGGCATTTCTACATGGTGGCCATGTGCTGACTATGATATCTAGCCTAGAATGAATATAAGGCATGAGTTTTCCACAATCATAGTCCAGGTATCTATAGTTGAATTCTGGAGTAAGAGAAAGGGGTCATGGTTTCTCAGGTCCAGGCAGCAGCATCTGAAGTTCAATCACTAGGAAAAGTGGGGTCAAAAGTAACTAAAATTTCAGTTCTCAGGAACTTCCTCTGACCCCAGGGAGCATGCTCAGCAGAGCGAGACTGGGATTTGGAGGGAAGAGGTTGATGGAAAGAATCATGAACACACAGAATATCCCAGTCTATTTCAGAGACCCAAATGTCTCTTGTGTAAATTGGTTGAGATGCACACCTTCTGGTGCATGGAGGCCAGACTTAAATTAGCAAAGGCAAACATTTTCAAACATCGTACCACATCACTTTACATGTCCGTGGCAGACATCATTAATCAAGCATAGCAGTCTTTCCAGCCTGGCCCAATCACAGCCTCAGAATCCTTAACATGTAGCTGTGCCCAGGGGAGCTATCCATGGTACTGTCTCAGCCCCTGACCTCAGATTCTCCCTACTCTGCTACTTTGCTCTCTGGAGTTGGCTGCCAAGCTGTAGCAGTTTTTGCAGCTGAAGTCTGCTTTGCTGAAGTCTGCTTGCAGTCCCTTCTGTGTGATTTCAACAGATCCTCTCTGTTCACTTCTTGGTTCTGGGCCCTTCATCTGAGTCGTACATCCCCCTCTCAGCCTAATTCTGCATCTGTCCCATCTTTCTTTGGCTGTCTAATGCACCAGGCATTAGACAAGAGCTGCCCCTCACCCACAAGAAAAGCCCCTTATTCACAAAACTCCAGTGTGAATGGGTGCACAAAGCTCCAACCAGGCAGAACACACAACTAGCCAGTCACTCAAGTCAGAGTTCTAACTGCTTCACTGACTCACCCCAAATTACAAAAACAGTTGAATCTGACATCACCCAACCCTGTTCTATGCTACATGTCCCCCTGCCCAATTTTAAGTAGGACTTGATGAGGTCGCATGTACATGTCATCCCAACATGCTAAGCAGCTAACTTTGGGGAAACCATTCTTAATTTTCTCTCTCTGCTCCAGTAACTTCTACAGATATGTCTGATCCTTTCTCAGGATGTTGCATGGGCATCCAGAAAATTGTCCTGAGTCTGTTTAACTTAGAAATGATTCAGTCAGTCATTTATCCATTCCTGGTGGAACAGTTGTAGCTCTGCATAGCTTTCCAATGTTTTCCTATTTCTGTAACTTAACCCCATATTCTGGAGAAACTTTTACATTCTGGGAAAACTGGAAGCTTTGAAAAGATTTAGGGCTCAGACACAAGGGCCTAAATTGATTTCAGATGGGCTTCCATGAAATCAAGCTAACAAAGAAACAAACACACATAATATAGAAAGAAAATAAACATAATCCAAAAAAGAGGTTTAATATAAATGTGCTCTAAGTAGAATCTGACTTCAGATTCCATTGCACAAACCTAGTGTTGATAGTTCTAAGTGGTTACTACTGCTAAGGCAGACACTGTTCTCAGATTTATATATGCAACTTATTTGAGATTCACACTAGCTCTGTGTAGCAGGTGCAGTAGGGTGCCCATCCTCAGAAGAGGAGGATAGGCAGGGGCAGGGAGGAGCAGACCCTATGCAGGTTACACAGGAGTGGGGAACAACAGAGGAAGGATAGGCCTTGCTGTGGCTCCCTCAGTTGCCAGCTGCACTTGACAGAAACACTGGGAAGTGATGGAATTAAGTAGATTTGCCAATCTGGCCATGGGGATCAAACTGGATGAGTTCTGTCCAAGGGCAGGAAAGGGACTGTTCTCAACTTCTTGAGATCACAGACTGGAGGCCAGGGTGACTTGTCCAGATAAAAATCCACCCTGCCCACATACACATATCAAATTAGACCAGGAGGCACAGTGATTTCCCACCTAGGGAAAAGGGGATGGGCCCTGCCTATGCTTCAGAGCTGTCAATGGTCAGAGAGACTTCCTTTCTGCTTCCGGAGAGCCAGTTTATGATGTCACAAAGGAGGGTTTGTGTGGGATATACTGAGGTGATCCTAGTTTGTCAGGAGGCTGAATTCCTTTTTCATCACAAGAGTTTCCTGGCTTTATTCTATTTATATATAAATCCCACCTGGAGGTTGTCCATTGATGCAGTTGGATTCAAAATGTGGAGTCTTTGCACTCCAGAGGTCATTTGAACACTCTCATTATCAAAGCTCAAATACTCCCACCTGAGCTGGCTCTGAAATCCCCTCATGCCAGACTTGGCAGTAAAGAGGGGCAAGGCCCCCACCTCTTTGTAAGGGAAGACCATTCAACAGTGAGCTGCTTCTTCTGATTCTCCCTCCACTTTCCCCTGCACTCTGAACAAACTCCCTCCTTTCATTTTCCACAGGCATGTCTCACCTCTCTTCAAGATTTGGCTTTCAAATTTGCTCGCTAGCTATGTCACCAGGGAGGAAGTTATAGGACCTAACTTTTCTGATCTTAGAATGGACAGAAGAAACTGATGTGTATGAATGAGTCTCTGCTGGCCTGTAGATGGCAGGCGCTTCACTAACACGGGTTCCTTTTCCTCGTAGGTTGAGGAGGATAAGAAACATGGTCTTTGTTTCTGGCTTGAGTTCCCTGACATTGTCCCAAAACAGGATTCTATACAGAATTTTGAAAGATCTGCTTCTATGTCAAGTCCCTCTTCCTCTGCCATCTAACACCCTTGCAGTTTCTCCCCTCCCTCATTAGGTAGTATATATTCCAGGGAAGCACAAACAATTCTAGTATTGACACAAAGGAAGCCACTGGGAACCTGAATTATTGGGTTGTAATGAAATTCTCATCAGACCAATACTGAATCCTGAGTGTGATTCTGGGCAGCTGTGTGAACTTGAGCAAGCCACCAACCTCTCATCTTTCATTGAGAGGGTTGGCCAGGCTGCAAATTCCTTCTGAGGTCAAGATTCTGCAATGTTCCCTCCCCTCTCTTTCCTGTTTCTTTCTTGGGGTCTTCCCCTTTTCCTCTCTTTTTCTCTTCTCACTTCCTTCCTCTTCCCTCCATTTATTTCTCCTTCCCTCCTTCCCTCTTCCTTTCTCTCTCTCTTCTTCTCTACATTCTTGTTCTCCCCATTCCCTCCTTTTCTCCTCCCTCCTTTCCTCTCCTGCTCCATTGCTTGTGACTGACACTATAAAATGAGATTAAGTCGGCAGCTGTCTGGACTTCCATGGAATCTGGACATACTGTGACTTCTATTAAGAAGTGTCTTACAGCTACTGAGTCCTGCTGTCGAGCTGCATGCTTCTCTCTCTCTCATGCTGCCACCCACCTCTCAGCCACTATTCTTCCTTTCACTGACTTCCCAACTGGTTTCCTGGCTTTTATTCTGGTCTATACTAGTCATTCCATTTACCCACAGGGGTCAATTTAACTTACTGAATCACAGGTTGGATCCCTTCCTTCCCCTAACCCAAACTGACCATCTCTCATGGAATAAACCCAAATTTCTTTCTCTTTTTGCAACCTGACTCCTGCCTTCTTCCAATCTCACAGTTGAAGAAACTCAGGATAGAAGGGGCAGTATTACTTCCAAGTTTAGCTTATCAATATGAAAATCAATAAACACTTTGATCATGGTATCAGGTCACACCATAAAGGAAGAACAGATTAAAAAAAATAATGTTGAATACTAAAAAACATTTAAAACCTGCTGAAATACCAGAACACTTGTCAAGTAGGCTATAAATGATGTGAATGAGAAGTTACCTTCCAAGGACAAAAAAAAAAAAGAATTTTAGAACCTACTCATTAAATGGCAGAGGTCATATTGTCAGTGTTGATAAAATTGGCTTTGAGGAAATAAAAATGAAAAGACTGAAAGGGGTTATAACCCTTATTTAGTCAGAGGAGTTTCTTCTTCTTTTTTTTAATCTTGATTATGAGTTACATGCAACATTTACTGTTGAAGTGTCCCTAAGTGCTTCTCCCTATTTGTGAGGGCAGTTATTTCCAGCATTCCTCCTTTGAAAAATCCAGTGCCAAGTGTGAATCTTGAAGCCCAGGATCCATCATTCTGTGGCTTCCTAGAGACTGGGCATTCAGAGACCGCAGCTGGAAAGCATTATACTCTCTCGAAAGAGAGCTGACCGTGAAATCTCAGGCCACCCGATTGTTCTAAGATTGTTCTAACATTAACTGAGTTGCATGTGAATGTCATTCTTTGCACATGTTGTCAGGCTTCAATCTCTGTTCAAATGAGGTTTAATTGTCAAGCAGGCAGAAAATAGACCGTTGGGCATGGCAGAAGCCAGTCTGATGTAGGTCAATTATCCAGAAATGAGTCCCAGCACGGCCTCTTAGCAGCCCTGGGACCTGACACTCCCTCCTTTCTGGAGGCCCAGTGTCATCACCAGCAGTCAGGAACAGGAGTTCCTTTTATCTTACCATATCCAGGATAAAAATCTATAAGAAAATAAATGGAATATATAGGATAGAGGGAGAAATAAGCAGCAGCTGGAAATGAGGTAGAAAAACACATGAAATATTGTCAACACTTTAATAGAAATGAACTGCTGAAGTTTAACTTCAGTTCCCCAGCATCCCATACAAAGAGAAAAGAAAAAAAAGTGCATTGTGCCCCACAGCCACTCCTGGATCCCTTAATAAATATACTCTAGGGCTGCCTTCTCTTCCCTGGGTCATTCACACTACACACCAGGGTGGGACTGTAACCAAGAACTAGTTCACTACTATTCCCACTTGCAGGCTTCTCCTGCTGGTGTGCTCTGTCTTATAGACATGATATTTTAACCCAAAGTGCTGTGAAAAAGGGTGATGTGCTAATGTCATAGAAATTTTAATAAACATGCAAATGTCATAGAGCTTTTAATAAAATCTCAAGGTACTTGTGGATCTACTGCACGGTGCTCTAGGCTAGGTATAGATAATACAAACATAACAAAGCTGGCCCCTGCCCTCAGGAACTTGAAAATCCATGAAGTTGGGAAAAGGTATACTTGACTTTGTAGTGTTAATATTCTTAGGGTGGTGTAAGAAGTATAAGTGGTTTGTTTGAGTGATTCCAGGAAACACAAGAAGAGGATGGGAAAGTGAATCAGGGAAGGAGGTCAATTAATTGTACATCCCAGGATGGAAAGGAAAGTCATTGCAAAGTGTTGTAAGCAGAAAAGAAGGAAGAGAGTTATAACAAGAGGATTATCCCATGCCTTCCTCTGCTTCTTTATTATATAACCAGTCATTCAGTCTTATTATTAACCATAATACCCACAGGTAGAGAGAGGAGGAAAATCAAAGACAACATGGTGTCATGGGGACCACTGAGCAAAAAATGTGAAAATAAATGAGTTGGTCAAGACTGTTGGACAGGGCAGGAGGTTTGAAAAGAGTAAATTCTGTGAGTGTCCAATGCCTGGGACACTCAGCTGTTTGTAGCACATTTGGTCAGGGCCAGGGTCCTATTCCTCAGATCCTACTATCTCAGGCCCTATACAAGCCATTGTTTAAATAAATTCTTTGTTATTTGTATGCTAAAAGCAATCCTTATTGAAATAGGTTGTTATGTGGGCTAATTCCTTTTTTATCATATTATCAGAGAAGAAAATGAATTTTTCTGTGTAAATTTTAGGGTAACATCTTGACAGGATTTATGTAAGTTGCTTTCACACATTTTGTGCTTCTCTAAGCACTCTGTCTTTGCTCTGATTCCATGCCCACCAACATCTTTGACTATTTGTGTACATCGCAAATGCTCTGGTTTTGAGATAGGACTGGGGAAGGAACACTGTGCTTCTGTGTTAAACAGTAGAACAAACACGGACACTAGTGGTTGAGAGCTTGAGCAGAGGCATCCTGGCTTTGGACTCTGGCCATGTTTGCCAAATCCAGAACACGGGCAGTTATTTAACCTTCCAAAGTCTTAGTTCCTTTAATGATAAAGTAGGGATAAATATCTTCATCCTCAGCCTAGGGTTGCTTTGACAATTAAGCAAATAAATCACTTGATTTTAGTATCTGGAACATAATAGGAGCTCAATAACTTAGAGTGACATTCTCACGTAAACATAAGGTTTTTATAAATATGATTAGTGTAAGCCATTACCTTTGACCATGATTAATGTTGGCATCTTAATTTAAAGTAATAAAAGTGCCACAAAGAATTAATCAACCATTATAATAGAGAAAGGAAAACAAATGAAACCCCAAGCAGGGAAGCTTTGGATTGGGTTTTTCATATGCAAGTATAGATATTTAGCAGCCATTGTCCTGGTTCACCACATCCTCTTAACACCCACTGTTTCCCTGCACCAAAGCCCTGTAGCTTCTTAGTGCAAGTGGCTTTGACTCTTTCCCTGACAGCTTTCTCTGGTCCCCAAAGCATGCTCAGCTTATGTGCTTGGCAAGAAGAAATTTCGGTAGAGTTACTGCCCCAAGAGCAGACTTCAGTAGCGGAGTCTGGATAAATGTCTCTGCCTCCTCCACTTTTAGGTGGGACAACTGTCAGGTGTACTCTGCACTTCTCCCAGAGGTCTCCCCTAGGACTGAGGCCCATGTGCTTAGCATGGTCCTTGATCCTTAACTCACCATGTACTGTTTTCCATCCCTGCCTTTGTCTTACATTCCCACTTCCCTACCAAGGTGGGGGTCACTGGGACCTCTTCCCAAATTAACCACTTGTACCCAAATCCTTTTCTCAGGCTCTGCTTTTATCAGAAACCCAAACTAAGATAGATATTTCATTCAGGAAAAATATTGAGGTGAATACTTTATATCTGGATTAAGATAAAGAAATATTTTTCTGGGGAAACTGGGTGGATCAGTTGGTTAAGCATCAGACTCTTGATTTTGGTTCAGGTCATGATCTCAGGGTTGTGAGATTGAGACATATGTCCAGTGGAGATCCTGCTCAAGATTCTCTCTCCCTTTCCCTCTGCTCCTCTCCCACCTTAAAAAAAAACAAAACATTTTTTTTTTCTGAATCAAATAGAAAAAAAAGACTTCTTAGGTAATAGTTTTATATAATATTAAAATCATGATTTGTCGGGACACCTGGGTGGTTCGGTCGTTAAGCATCTGCCTTCTGCTCAGGCCATGATCCCAGCATCCTGGGATCGAGCCCCACGTTGGGCTCCCTGCTTGGCAGGAAGCCTGCTTCTTCCTCTCCCACTTCCCCTTCTTGTATTCCCTCTCTCACTGTCTCTCCCTCTCTCTCTCTGTCAAATAAATTTTTAAAAATCTTTAAAAAAAAAGTCATGATTTATCTGTAGCTGACCAACTCTGTTCAAATCCATGCTCCGTAATGTACTAATTCTGAGATATTAATCTACGTAAGATACTAGAAGGAGTTCCTAATATAGACTAATTTTTATACTTTAAAAAATTACCTTGGGTGCCTGGGTGGCTCAGTGGGTTAAAGCCTCTGCTTTCGGCTCAGGTCATGATCTCAGCGTCCTGGGATTGAGGCCTGCATCAGGCTCTATGCTCAGCAGGGAGCCTGCTTCCTCCTCTCCCTGTCTCTCTGCTTGCCTCTCTGCCTACTTGTAATCTCTCTCTCTGTGTCAAATAAATAAATAAAATCTTAAAAAAAATAAAATAAAAATAAAAATTTACCTTTATTAAAGTATAATTTGCATACAATGAAGCATACACTTTACGTATACAGTCATAAGTCTTGACAAATGCATTATACTCATGTCAACACCACTGCAACAAAACTAACATTTCCATAACTTCAGAAAGTCCCTTTGCTGTTTGCAGTCAACCTTCACCCCATTGCTGGCCCAGGCAAGCACTGATCTGCTCTCTATCACATAATTCAATAAACTTGATTTAATGTTTTATTCAGTCAAGTTGGTAACAACAGTGTGTTGGGAAAAAAAAAACTTTTTTTATGCTGTATCATTTTTCATCAAAATAATTTGTATTCATCACTTCTATGAGCGATGAAGAGGAAAAGAAAGCCAGTTTCAGAGTTGATGGGTTTTCTCCTGACTCAGATGCATGAAGCAAGAGGTGGGATGGGAGGGCAAATAAAAAATGGAATCAATTTGAAATTTGGGATGACTTCTGTTCAGAAACACCAATCTGAAACTCATTTACTAAGTTAGAGAAAACACCTTCAAATGTAACTTGATATTTATTCCAACTTCTTGGAATTTTAAGTCATACTGAATTAAGGCCAAATCATCAACATTTTATTTGGGTAAGCCCCAGGAAGCAGGGTCCATGAGGGATAACAGGTCAATCGATTATTCAATAAATATTTATAAAGCTATGCAATATGGGCTGTCATATACCCTATAATAGACAAGGTGCCTCTTCACACATAGTATATACCCTCATAGGTAAAGAATAGCAAATCAATACATAACTGAACATGGAGGAAAAAAGGGCTGGACAGACACTGAAATAGGGACATGATGGAAGGTACAACTTTAGAAGGTTTTTCTGAGGTCATCTTTAAGCTGATTCTGAGTGACATAGAATGAACAAGAATAGCACAGACTGAAAAAGCATGGCAAGTACAGGAAAACATTCATGCAAAGACACTGAGCCAGGAACAAGCCTAGCACATGGCATGTTCCAGGCTTCAGGGCAGGATAGCTTTGCTAGAACATAGAATCAAAGGTGGGGAGGGCACCTGGGTGGCTCAGTAGGTTAAAGCCTCTGCTTTCGGCTCAGGTCATGATCTCAGCGTCCTGGGATCGAGGCCTGCATCGGGCTCTCTGCTCGGCAGGGAGCCTGCTTCCTCCTCTCCCTGTCTCTCTGCCTGCCTCTCTGCCTACTTGTAATCTCTCTCTCTGTGTCAAATAAATAAATAAAATCTTTAAAAAAAAAAGAATCAAAGGTGGGGAGAGTAGTGCTCAGATCACAGAGCGGTCTGGGGGCTAGGGGCACAGAAAGGTGCATATCCTAGGGGAACGGGGTTAGGATTTACTTTATATTCTAGAAGAAGCCATTGGTGGATTTCAGACTGATTTGTATTGTCAAGAGTTTACTCTGGGGACACCTGGGTGGCTTAGTCAGTTAAGCATCTTCCTTCAGCTCAGGTCATGATCCCAGGGTCCTGGGATTGAGTCCCACATCAGGCTCCCTGCTCAGCAGAGAATCTGCTTTTCTCTCTCTCTGCCTGCTGCTCACCCTGCTTGTGTGCTCTCTCTCTCTCTCTCTCTCTCTCTCTCTCTCTCTCTATCAAATAAATAAATAAAATCTTTTTTTTAAAAAAAGAGTTTACTTTGGATGCCATGGGTGAGATTATATTGTGAAGAATCAAACAGAAGTTGGAATCTACTTAGTCACCCAAGTGAGAGATGATGAGGTCCTGGATCGGTGGTACAGATAAAGTGGCCAGTTTCACATCTATTTGGAGGTTTAGTAAACAGGAGTTTCTGACATCAAAGATAACATCCACCTCTTGGTATATAAAGTATATAAGGTCTAGGAAGAGGCAATGTCTGAGAGATAGGTTGGGGATTCATCAACATTTATATGGTACTTAAACCGATGGACTAAATGAGGTCAGCCAAGAAGAGTGTTTAGAAAGAAAAGAGGGGTGTAGTATTCTGCATTTAGGAAACAAAGACAGATGGAGGACAACAAAGCAGATGGAAAGGAGTAGCCAGAGTGGAAGCCAAAAAATAAAGTATTTCAAGAAATATTTATTTGAGAAAGTAAAATGCAGGAAGAATGTTTGTGTTGATGAGTGACCACTATCAGTTTGATGCAGAACTGCAAATCAGGTTGATGTAGCATCAGACATCTTTGGGGAATTCCCGTGGTGTCATCCTGTTCTCAACCTCAAAGATCCTGTGGTTCTGTACCTACTCAGTACTGTTCTGGTTTTCTATTTTGCATCATAGAAGAAATGGTTCTAGTTCAACATTTGCTTCCTACCTCCCCTCTTTTTATTCCACCATTTTATCTCAGGAGAAATGAGGAGATCTGGCATAGAGTCTATATGACAAATTTTTAATTGGCTTCCTGATCTTATGGTGCAGCACTCAGGTTTAGTTAAAGAAGTCTGAAGTCCCAGTGTGTGCACTTGTTGGGAAAAAAATTGCTAGGACAGCCAATAGTCATTCCTGTTTCATTTTACATATTTACTCTTAAGAAAACACTCTCTTATGCAGTCCAGAAACAAAGAAATATACGAAGTCACAGGAGAGTATATTTTGGAAATAATTCTGGTTCAGACACATGGTATTGTTCCAAACCCTGGCATTGTTTTCCTCCTACATTTACGTGTCACTTCTCTATAGCTAATCCTCTTCAGCATTTTTTTTAACAATACACTTAGGCTAAAAGATAAATGCTAGTTAAGAATGGAGGCTTTTTCCCCCATCTTTGTTTTTTAAGACATATGCTAGGCAGTCACTAACTTAGATTGTCAAGTTTGCCAAAGAGTCTCTAAGTTAGAATCAAATTTGTTTCTCCATACTTCATTATTTTTCTGAGGGAAGCACATTTTTCAATATGCATAAAGTTAACCACTTGCTTTACTGATGATCCTTTAACTGGTGACACAAGCCATGTGATATCATCACAGAAGAATGCTACCCTCAACTTCTCAATCTATGTTTGAGCAACTTGGAAACAATTTTGCCAATATGATTCAACTACAAAAAATTAACAACAAAAACATTCCCAACAGTGCCCTCTGCCCTTATATATGGCTTAGGAATGTGGGAGCTGCTTGATTCCTCTGGGAAGTTAGAGGCAACTACATTACCTTAAGGCAGACAATGAGGCACAAGAGTCAAATACGTGTTTTCTCACATGCTCTGTCTTGCTCTCACTCTTAAAAGGTGGTGTGCCAAAGGGCTGAGTTCGACTATTCCTTTTACATTGTTTCTATAATAGATGGCTCTTCGCTGTCCACAGTTATGGATGGAAAGGCAGGTCTAAAGGGCAAGACTCTGCTGCCTTGCCTTAACCAATTTCCACAAAGATCATCATAACGTCTGCATTACTAACCTAATGGCCCCTCCTCAGTTTTTACTTTGTTATCCTGTATGAAGGATTTGAGATTCTCTGACTCTGGGTTCTCCTCCCACACCTCTGACTGCCCCTCTTACCCCTCTTCCTCCCCTTCCTCTGCTGGCCCTTTCAATGCCAGTCTCTGTCTGCTCCTGTCTGCGGTTACCTTTTCTTTTCACACACATCCCCCCTCTCAGTGAGGTCCACTCCTGAACTTTTCCCAGCTGGCATGCCAGTCTCAGATTCTCTCTATATCCAAGCCATATAAAAATGTCAGCAGACTGTATTCACCTGGATTTTACTCATTTACTTTCTCACTTATTTAATTAACAGCTGTGGATGACTGCTTGCTTGGACAGGGTGGGGGTATTGTGACAAATAAGACAGCACAATCCCCTGTCTTACCTACCAAGTCAGTGATATTACCCACGGGTGCACCAGATTCAAAAGGGTCATCACAGAACACAGCATCTTGGACCTTAAAACTGCTTCCCTTATATGAATGGTTTCCTATACTCAAGGCATGAATCTGACCAATCCATTCCCAAGCCATGGCAATTCTATTTTCTAGCTCTTCATTGGCTAGTTTTCTCCATTTTCATTTCCACCACAACCACCCCTTTCCATTTTACAGATTGTTATTTCTGACTCTTGCTGAATTATGGTGACCACATCCTGCTTTATTCCTCTCTGATTTCTTTTTCTCAGGAATACAGTTCGGTCTCTTTAATCTGGCCTTTGGAGCTCCCAGAATTGGTCCCTGCCCATTTCCCAGCCTCCTGCCCTCATATTCCAAAATCAGACCCCACAGTGGCTACATGGATGGCTTTTTGCAGTTGTAGACATATGGCGGGTTCACCTTTACCCTGGAGCCTTTGCACGTCATGTTTCCTCCTCCTGATAAGCCCTGTCTTTACTCTGTACCTTCCTGGTCTTTATTCCCTTCTGAATTCCTACTTATCCTTCAGGTTTCCAGCTCAATATCACTCTCCCTCGTTTTGAACTCCCCAAGGTATCTTATAATTTGCTCCACTTTCAAACTTACCTTAATATGGCACACTGTGACGTCATTGCCTGTTGCCCTGATCATGTAGATGTTGTCTTGGTCCCCATTTTAGCATGGCACTCACAACATAGGTTGTGCTCTGTAAATATTTGCTGAGTTAATGAATGAGACAACAACTTTTTAAAGCCAAATTATATTATTCCCGAGCTGGGTTTCGAGGAACAGAAAGGATGTGCACTTGAAAGGATGGGATGGGGAAGGAGACAAACCATAAGAGACTCGTAATCTCACAAAACAAACTGAGGGTTACTGGGGGGCGGGAGGGTAGGGATAGGGTGGATGGGTTATGGACATTGGGGAGGATTTGTGCTTTGGTGAGTGCTGTGAAAGGTATAAGCCTGATGATTCAAAGACCTGTACCCCTGGGGCAAAGAATAAAAAATTAAAAAAAATAAAAAAGTTAAAAAAATTTAAAAAAAGAAAGTGAGGAGAAAGATTAAAGGAATAAAAATGTCCCCAGCAATGTCTCTAAGAAGTGGGATAGTGATGATACAGAATAAGTCCTCTTGGTTCTTCTTCCTATTCCACTTGGAAAAGATCAAATTGTCTTTAAAGTCATTTTAGAAATCCCCATATAGTAAGTAAATAATCTTAATAAGAGAGTTCAGAGAATGTTTCAGAAATGTACCCTGACTATTAAATCATATTCACAAAGTGAACATCTAAAAATTATTTGATATTATTCAATTGAGCTCTTGAATATATTTGCTGTTAAAAATGCTCAGCTTTTCTAGAAGTTTGGTGTCAGAGAAGATTGAACTGAAATTGGCTGGCTGTGAATTAGAATAATACCTGGAATAATCAACTTATAAATAATGAGAATTTGGGAACAATTGGTATATTTTTTTAAGATTTTATTTATTTGAGAAAGACGGTGTGCAGAGCAAGTACGGGGAGGGGCAGGGGCAGAGGCCTCTTTGCTGGGTCATTGCAACCATCATGTAAGTATCTTGCCATTTCTCCCATCTGAGAAATTCCTGTCCTAATCCTCTATTCCCCTCCAGGTACCACCTCATTTCCTTGATCCTCTTTAAAACAAATCTCATTTTATCCTCTCATTTTCTCTTAAGCATGCTCAAATCAGGAGTCTGTGGGTCAAGTTCAGATGCTCCTGCCATCCAATCAAATATTTCATACCTCTAGAGTGCCAGGCACTGCATTAGGTACTGGAGACAAAACAGCTGGTAATGTCCACACTACCAAATTCATGGTCAGGGCCCCGTCCTCGCCTTTTTGACCTGTTAGTACCAGGCACAGTTGGTTACACCTTACTCCTTAAGCACTTCCCACACTTGCCTTCCAGCCTCTCAGTACCCTTCTAAATATGACTGGTTGTATTTTTCCTTTTCTCCTCACAACCAGCTTCTCTCTTCTAACCATGCTCACTCTCCAGATGAGCTCATCCAGCCTTATGACTTTGAAAACCACCTACCCTAGCAACTCCCACATTTGCATCACCAGGCTGCACCTCTCCTGAGAGCTCAAGACTCCTGTATCTAATTGACTACCCAGAACCCAAATGGGATGTCTACTGGGCACCTAACTTAACATCTCCACATCAGAACTGCTTATTTGCCCCATCCCTGCCTATCTCCTCTCTTTTTATATTGTCATCATCTCATTCTTCCAGGGTTCACCTAAAAAGTCTCAGAGTCATCTTTGTCTCTTCTTTTTGTAATATCCCACATCCAATCTAGCAACAAAATGTATTGACTTGATCTTCAAAATATACCAGAATCAGACCCCTGGTACCACTGCCCAGGCCTTGTCATCTCCTGCCTGGCCTCCCTGTCACCCCTCACTTTGTGCATCCTTCACACAGAAGTCAGAGCGACCTCAGGCATGCAGGCTGCTTTTTGTGGCTCCTCAGCTACCACTTCCCTGAGACATTTACTTTACCCAAGACTATTGCTGAAGTCATCCTGTGAAACCAGGGTCTTATCCTCTGAGCTTGTCTCTTTCTCTTCTATATCCTACTCACTGTGGCCCAGCCTCACCAGACAAGCTCCCCCCGAAGGTCCTATGTCAAGGACACTCCTCCCTTAGATGTCTGTAGAAGTCACACCCTACCCTCCTCATGTCCTGGTGGAAACATTGCCTTCTTAGTGACATTTTCTCACCACTTTATTTAAAATGGTGACTTTTATCTCTACCTCCATTGGGTCCCCAAATCACTCTATCACTCTGCTTTGCTTAATTTTTTTGCAGTAATGTTTGTCCCCATCTAATTATATATATATATATATGTGTGTGTGTGTGTATGTACATATATACATATACACATATATACATATACACATATATACATATACATATATATATATATATCATTTAATGACTTATTGCCTGTGTCCCCAACCCCACAACTAAAATGCAAACTTCATGGAGTCCAGTCTCTGCTTTAGTCTCTGCTGCATCCCCAGCACATGGAAGGTTGCCCACTCATTGAATGGGTGTCCAATAAACAAGTGTTAAAATATTGGAAAGTACAGAAAAATGAGGAAAAAACAGAAAGGCCACCCTCTGTCTCATCACCAAAGATATTTTAGTCAGCAATTTGTTTATTATTATTTTTGCTAATTCCCTCAGACTGTTTCTAAGCATACTGTATATGTAAGTATGTTTATACAATTTTGCCATGATTAATAACAACTTTTCATAACATTTTTTGTAACAGCATGAAAATTCATCATATGGTTTTATAATAATTGAATTTGATGTTTCTTCTGCTGTTACAAACAATGCAGACATCTTCCTACATAAATCTCCCACACTTTTGTATTTATGTCCTTAAGAGAAGTTTCTAGAAGTAGAATTACTATTACTAAGTCAAAAGTCATCAATATTCATTTTCTCAGCAAGACCAATCAATATTGTGTATTAGGGAAAATTTAATTTCAGGACATGTCCTCAAAACAGTGTAGATTCACCTTACATCACTTTCTATGACTATGATATAATACCATGAGAATCCATGTGTAATACAGTCCTGCTTGGATTCAATAAAGTCATCATGGATTAAGTTTTCTTCACTCTGAGTCAAGGCAAGAAAATGAGCTCATCAATTTAGAAATAATTCCTACCTCACAAGTGGGAAAAAATAGGATATTCTGACATTCCTTTCTAAGGAAGCACAAAGTCAAAACAATGGGATTGAATCTCTGCTTTGCATTTATTGGACCTACAGCCATGAGAGAGACTCTTGTAACTCTCTCCACGTCACTTGCTTTTAGTTTGAATAATGACGTTGAGCTAAATGACCAAGGAAGCAAAGTTTCCTTTTACTCTGTATAGGCATGGATCTACCCAGGAATTTCAGTCTTTAAAATCACTGCATTCTGTTTCTTATGAAGTTAAGTATACATAATTCCACTGTTAGGCTTTTACCCAAGTGAAATGAAAACATATGTCCATAAGAAGTCTTGTATAAGAATGTTCATAGTAGCCTTATTCAAAATAGCTCCAAAGTACAAGCCACCCAAATGTCCGCCAACAGGATATATTAATGGACTTCTACTCAATAGTAAAAAGGAATTAATTGTGATACACACAACAGCATGGGTAAATATTATGGGCATGCTAAGTGAAAGGCATCTAACATGTATTGGATAATTCTATTCATATGAAGTTGTAGAACTGGCAAAATCAATAAGTTAGTTGTAGAATTCAGACTGGTTGCCTCGGGTTACAGCAGAGAGTCCTTGATTGGGAAGAAGCAAAATGAACCCTCTGGGGTGATGTGAATATTCTATATCTTGTACCATGTCATTATTATACATAGGCATACATAACTGATAAAACTCATCAAATCAACACTGAAGAACCATGTTTTATTGTATGTAGATTATACTCCACCTGAGTATTTTTTAAAAAGCCCACCACAGCCTTAAGCAATGAGTCTATGATGTATTAGTCTAAAATGTAGGATTGAAGAGTGAGTTGGACATTTGGGGGCACACGGCCTTCACTTGGGAGCACACAGTTGTGGTTGTGGGAGTCACCCCATCATGAGAGCAAAGCTGTGTGGCCCCAGAACCTGAGACCAGGTCCTGAAGTAAGGCCTACACCCCAGACCTTCTTGGATGCTTTAGGCAAGCCCACTTTCCAGCCCCAGGGCCTCCTGACTCAACTGTGAATCTGGTGGGTGAGAAATAAACATTGCTGCAGGACTTCAAAACAGAGTGATGGTCCAAGATACTTTAGAAACCCCAGGTGAGTAGTGTGAAGACTTTTTAGAGAAAATATCAAATGTAATTCCAGAATGGATATAGTGGTGTAGTCTTGCCAAAGTCCAGTCTCAGCTGTTGGCTTGCAGAAGTCTCAAAGCTGCCAATGTGCTTTATCTCAATTTTATAAGTGCTAAGTACTGGAATTCAAAGCCAAGAACAATCCTTCCTGAGGATGAGAAACACATGTTTCCTGACAGTGGTACCAAAGCTTATGACCTTTGGGGAAAAGTCTGCTCAGCTGCACAATTATCTGGGTAATTCCCTACTGGGAAGGACATGTGGAGACAGGAGGTATAAATCCTAAGCAAATAAATACCAATCTGGATAATTCAAGTAGCACTGAAAATCCATGGATTGTCTGAATTCTTCTGCCTCGGAATCAAGAAGTCCACCTGGATATAGTGCCTCTGTGTTTCCACTGGCTCTAGGTCAATGAAAATGTGAAGTGCATTGGTGCCACCAGCACATACTAAGAGAAGATGTTCCCCTTATCCATGGGCAGTAGGCACTGTGTGAAAGAATAGGGATAGGGGATTTCTGTGTGAGCTAGACCTCTCCAAGTGTCTGTCAGGTCAGAAGTATGGAGCTGGTTCCAGTATCTTCCATCAGCAAAGGTTGTTAGTGTAGAGATTTGAAACCCTTCTCAAGCTATGTTATTTGGCTTGTCTTTGTTTTACAAATAATTTTTTTTCTATAAGACTAACTCATATTCAGTACATTAAACTTGAGAAATAGAACAGCTCAATTTTTTTTACAAAATAACAAAAATCTTTCAAAATTTCATTGTTCAGAGATGACATGCATTAATATTTCAATGTATACATTTTATATGCATATAAATGTATAGAATTACAAAATGTCACCATTTTATTATACCATTTTGTAGCTTATTTTTTTCCCTATCACTATATCATGAGTGTTTTCCTCTGTCAGTAAATGTTCTCTGATTAGCTGTTTTATTGGTTAGCATGGTAATCCATAACAATGTATTACAAATTTCTAACTGATCACTTACCATTAAACCATAGACTCAGGAAAAATTGGTAGGGGAGACTAGATTTAATATTTTGGAACATATTTATTTATTTATTTATTTATTTATTTATTTATTTATTTATTTATTTGGAGCGAGTGAGAGGAGGGGGAGGGGCAGAGGGAGAAGGAGAGAGATAATCTCAAGCAGATTCTGAGCCGAGCTTGGAGCCTGACACAGGGCTCAATCTCACCACCCTGAGATCATGACCTGAGCCAAAATCAACGGTCGGCTGCTTAACTGACTGAGCCAACCAAGTACCCCTGAAATTAAAAAAAAAAAAATTAATCACTGTCTAAAAACCAATATATAGTAATACCCTAATACTTTACCAATTAAAATCTGGAATTTCTGAGTAAAATAGGAGGGTAAGACTAGATATCAAAATCTTCCTTCCCTTAAAACTTAATGTCATCATCATTAGTAAATGTGTAAAAACTATGACAAAAAACCGGCAGGCCCAAGTTCAAGCCCTCAATTTTTTTTAAAAGACAGGACTTTTGTTACAAGCCTTATCATTAACAAAATGACAGCCAGGCAAAGAGCAAAATATTGCAAGAGTCTACATACACAACAGGTGAGTCTACCTCTGTTTGTACAGCCTCTGACTTTACTTTTCAGAGAAGCCTGGTTCTTGGGGGGAGATTATTGACAAAGTAATCTCAACAAAGAAAAAGGAGATTATGCTTGGAAACCATCCCTAAAGCAGAGTCACACACACACACACACAAAAGTTTTGAAATTCTACTGAAGTACAGATTCTTTCTTCTTCCAGATTGGGAGGGAGAGGGAAGAGGAAACCATAAATAGTTATAGATAAGAATCTCCAGTCACAAACAGTACAAGAGAAACTCCCATCGTCAATGTCCTCTTAAACAGCAGGGGCACCCAGGATGTAACAATACAGATTGGCAACTAGCCCTTACCCTGAGCAGATGTGGTGCTAACTCAAAGAGGTCAACAGGGTGGACTAAGTAAACAGCGGGTCCATGTGCAGGGCTCCACCCAGGACTGGAGAAGAGATCTGAAACACAGGGAACTTCCCATGGAATTAGAATATGCATTCCAATAAATTGAGAGAACTCTTTTTCAGGGCTTCTAGTAAAACACAAAGAAGGCAAGCAGGGTCCATGACTCTCAACCAAAGCTGCTTCCCTGGGCCAGGTCTACCGCCAACACTTTGAGGGCCTGGGGCAAACAGCAGACCACAGACCATATGCCCACCTATTTATAAGATAAAAATAAACATAACTGACCAATAAATTGTTAATATCTTCCATCATTTGCATTGATTAATATACCTTCATAAATGCAAAATCAAAGCTATCGGTATACCCTTGACTTTTGTGTAACTGAAAGTTAGCAAAATCTCAGATGGCTGAATGATTGCAAACACCTGAATATTCTGTCTGTGATGTTTAGGTGAGTAATAAAATTTAGACTTATGTAACTCATAAATCATTATGGGGAGGATTTGTTATTGACATAAAGTGGATAAAGGCCAGGAATGCTGCTAAACATCCTGTAACACACATGGTAGTCTCCAACAATAAAGAATCATCTGGTCTGAAAGATCTATATGCCAAAGTTGAAAAACCCTGACTTAAAGGATTAAAAATAATATTCAACTGAATTAAAATTTCACTGACCAAAACTTGAATGCATTTTTATCAAAAGTATAAATTAGAGTAACATTAAAAAGTTTTTAAATTAAAAGTACAGGAGAAAAATACAAATAACAATTGTAAATATTAAATTTTCAACAAAATATTTAAATAAATATTTTATTGTATTTATTTATAAGTAAACATTTTCATAAACATAGAACTATTTACAAGCCCATCATCCATTGACTATTTAGGTATCAATGTAACTGTTTTCTGAGGTCACATGGACCCATCCATATACAAAGGTAATAATAATTGTCTCATATTGTATATTTTTTGTAGCTGCCACAGGCAAATATTGCAAGAGCTGTGCACACTTATGAGTTCCTCTAGAGCCACACACTGGATGATAAGGAGAAACAGAAGGGTGGTTCTGACATTATCGGAGGAGTCCCACTTTTTATGCCAGGCCCCAGTGGCGTCTGGCTGTCTGAGAAGAAGGAGTTGGCAACTCCACACTTTCACCGTTCTTCTGCCTAAGCTCTCTCTCTCACTTGTCAGATCCTTTTTGCATCCAAAAGAGGTTTCATAGCCAACACTGGCCAGAGCACAGTCCACAAACCCTCCTGGCATCTGGACACTGTTGCATTTCTTTTGTAGACACCAGACGAGGGCAAGAGACCAGGAGAAGCCTTCCCCAGGGGCTGGTCGGTATGAGTCAGGAGAGTAAGGAGTAAAATTATAAGTTCTCCTGCTCCAGGGCTGAATGCCAGAACCCAGGTGACAGAGGCACCCTCTGTTCTTCAATCTATTAACTGCTTTGCCTGATTGGGAAAAGTGGGATTGCCTACACATGCTGCAGGCCCCTCTTGCCCAGGTGTGAGAGCAGTACTATTCCAGATGGCCTCTGCATGTCTACTTCTGCCTTCAAAGTATAGAGAAGATGTTCACAATATCAAGAACCAAACTCGGCTCTGCCAGGGAACACCAACTACTGTCAAGTGAATGCGGAGGAGCCAATAGGATATATGACTGTTAAATGAAATAAAGTGGTGATCCTGACAGGTGCTGATGTAAACATGAACAAGATGACCATAAAATACTATGGAATGAAACATAATTTATTCAACAGGATGGGAAAATGACATGCAGAGGTTATGAATAGAACATGTTCTGGGGAAAAAAACAAAACAAAACAAAACAAAAAACCCTGGAAATATTTTGTGCCAGGAAGGACCTCAATAAGGACGTGCATTCAATAACACAAGTGTGCCGAGATTACCTGAGTAAACAACAGAATGAGATGCCAAGAATACATCAGAGTCAAGGAAACAAATTTGAGGCCATTAAAAAAAAAACTAACAAAGATATTTAAGCTGCACTGAATAGATCAGACATGGTTGAACACCCTATTGCTAACCTAAAACAATTGCTGGTGATAAGCATGGTGGATACTCAGAAAACCCACCAAGTAATCATGATAATAGCTATGGAATACAAAGAAATGGAATATAAGCAGAGGAGCCAATAAAGAGAATAAAGCAAGTCCCCACACATACATTAGAAGAAAAATGAACTGGCTGAACAAAGGGCACATTGTGTTCCTAAAAATCTGATATGGAAAATCACCAAAATTGAATCTCAGCCTGGCAAGTAGAGGAGGAGCAAAAGGACTGTCAGCCTCTAGGCACAGAGGATAATTAAGAACAAAAACAACAACAAAAGTCAGGCTGCCCTGCAATTTCTTCACTTCAACACTCAGCTCTGAAAGGTCCCAGCAGCAGTGTACTTACAGAGTGTGGGGTGCTATGCTGGATACTCGATGTGTGTTCTCTGATTTAATACTCAGGGGCCTTGTGCCAGATATCTTCTTTATTTTTGCCCTGTCAGTTCTACTCCATACCCATCTGCACCCTGATTTCTGTTCCAGGGGAAGTAATGGGCTGGCAAATGTTTAACAAAATGGTCTCCAATAAAAAAGCCCTAGCATGTCATATTTGCTGATGCCGGTGGTGTAGGCTTTCCTTGGCCAGTTAAATACTACCAACATGATGTCAAATTGGTTCCCAGAATCCTCCTCTGGGTGCAGTTGGGATTGCCCCATGGAGAGTACCTCACCGAATCATGAAGGGAGGGTGGCAAGTTATCTGTGGAGGCTTCCTCCCTGCTGGTTGGTCCCTTGACCTAAAGATTCAGCTCCTGTGAGAAAACCATGTCCACATATCAATTTTTGTCTCTGGGTTAAATAACTTTTCCTTGCCATCATTCATTCAGGTCTGGGGGCAGGGAAATGAGCCCCACTATTAACAGCCATACTTTGTAAGTAGTCCCTTATCAAACTTTCCTGGAGTTGCCAATCTCTGTCCTGCCACAACCCCTAGGCACCACTAGGGCTCCATTTTACAGATGAGAAAACTGAAGAATGAAGACATTCATTAGCTTGCTTAAGACTGTGCAATTCATAGATGAGAAAGTTGTCAAACCAGGTAACAAGACCCAGGATCTGATTTACAAAACACCACTCAACTGCCTCACTATGTGGCATCTACAGAATGCTGAAGGAAAGAAAGTGTGACCCCAAAATATTTTTTTAGTAGTTTCTCTTTTAGGTATAGAAACAATAATCAGATGCTGTCAAACACACACATGCACACACACACACGCAGAGAATATGGAGTCCATTAGCCCATTTTAAATGAACTTCTTAAGGACAAAATGAAGACAATCAGAAGTTGAGAGATGCAGAGTATTCCATTGTATATGCATCTCTCAATTTTGAAGTTTGTTTTGTTTTGTTTTGTTTTTTAAGATTTTATTTATTTACATGACAGAGAGAGATCACAAGTAGGCAGAGAGGCAGGCAGAGAGAAAGGAGGAAGCAGGATCCCTGCTGAGCAGAGAGCCCGATGCGGGCCTCGATCCCAGGACCCTGAGATCATGACCTGAGCCGAAGGCAGAGGCTTTAACCCACTGAGCCACCCAGGCGCCCACATCTCTCAATTTTGATTGACTTCATTTTGTCCTTAAGAAGTTCATTTAAAATGGTCTAATGGACTCCATATTCTGTGTGTGTGTGTGCATGTGTGTGTGTGCGTGCATGCTTGATAGCATCTGATTATTGTTTCTATACCTAAAAGAGAAACTTCTGGAAAATATATTTTGGGGTCACACTTTCTTTCCTTCAGCATTCTGTAGATTCCACATAGTGAGGCTATCAAAAGAAACAAAATCTTGTCATTTGCAATGACGTGGATGGAACTAGAGGGTATTATGCTGAGCAAAATAAGTCAATCAGAGAAAGACAATTATCATATGATCTCTCTGATATGAGGAACTTGAGGGGCAGGGTGGAGGGTTGTGGGGGGTAGGGAGGGAAAAATAATGGAACAAGATGGGATCGGGAAGGAGACAAACCATAAGAAACTCCTAATCTCACAAAACAAACTGAGGATTACTGGGGGTGCGGGGAGGGTAGGGATGGGTTATGGACATTGGGGAGGGTTTGTGCTATGGTAAATGCTGTGAAAGGTGTAAGCCTGATGATTCACAGACCTGTACCCCTGGGGCAAATAATAATAATTTAAAAAAAGAAGTTGAGAGATGAAAGAAAGCATCACAACAGAAGCACCAGTGGTGAACTCAAAACGATTTTAAGTAAAACTCAATAATAAAGGAAAGTAGGGCAATACCCAGGAAATATGATGAATGTGGAATATATTTTCCAACAAATAATGTGAGTGAAAAAAATGGAGAGTATGGGGATGTACAGTGTGTTAATTTCCATATTTTTCTTTATGAAGAAAATAGATACTGAGTATTTGATAAATCAGGAGACAGATTAATTCAGCAAATATGCAGGAAGTGGCAACTAAGTTTTGGATGTATGCTGAGTTGTGACAATGCTGGTGAATAACAGTGGGGCTGTCTCTGCCCAAGGAGCTTAATGTCTAGCAAGGGAGATACACAGTCACACAGTGCACTAAAAATGTCACCTGAGTTTGTTTCTCAGATATGGAGGAGAGGGGGGAGAGGAGATGGGCGAGCCTGGTGGTGAGTATTAAGGAAGGCACATATCGCATGGAGCACTGGGTGTGGAGCATAAACAGTGAATCTTGGATCACTGAAAAAATAAAATTAAAAATAAAATGTCACCTGAACTGACTGCAATGAAGGAGAGACACACAGTACCAAGAGAGGGGGTAGGAGAGGGAAATCAACCCTGTTAGGGAGGTCACTTCCCTAAGGAAGTGACAACTGAACTGGTAACTAAAAGGTCACCAAGAATTGCTTAATAAAGTAGGGAAAACAGGGTTCCATGCAGAGAAGCATGCTATGCACTGCGCAGTGGCAGTAACAAGAAATGAAAGACTGGTGGAATCTACTGGAGGGAGAGCAGGAGAGCATGATCAAAGATGAGGTTGGCAAGGTAGCCAGGAGTCATGCATGTAAAGATCTTGATCATTATCCCAAGGTCATCATCCTAAGAACAACTGTGGTGGTTTTAAAAGAACATTTAGTGGTTCCTGGGAAGCTCACCCGTTGACCATCCAATTCTTGGATTTTGACTCAGGTCATGATCTCAGGGATGTAAGATCAAGGCTGGTGTGGGGCTCTATGTTGGGCATGGGGCCTGCTTAAGATTCTCTCCCTAAGGGCTGCCTAGGTGGCTCAGCTGGTTAAGCATCTGACACTTGACCTCAGCTCAGATCATAATCTCAGGGTCCTGGAATCAGGCTCCATTATCAGTGTGGAGTCAGCTTGTCCCTCTCCCCTACCAACCTCTCTCTCTCTCTTAAATAAATAAATAAATAAATAAATAAATAGATAAAATCTTTATTCTTTTAAAAGATTTTTACTTATTTATTTGTCAGAGAAAGAGTGAGCACAAGCAGGGGTGAGTGGCAGGCAGAGCAAGCAGAGGGAGAAGCAGTCTCCCCACTGAGTGAAGAGCCCGATGTGGGACTCAATCCCAGCAGTTAGGGATCATGACCTGAACTGAAAGCAGATGCTTAACTGACTGAACCACCCAGGTGTCCCATAAATAAAATCTTTTAAAAATAAGTTTGAATTCTGCATATTTTTTGGCACTCTTCATATTAAGGCGGAGTCTGGGTCCCTTCCTCTTGAATGTGGACTGGACTTAGTGACTCACTGCTGAAAAATAAAGTTGCAGAAATGATGGGATATAACTTCCCAGGTTAGGTCATAAAGAACACATCCTCAGCCAAGTACACCCACCCCTACTCTCTATCTATCTATCTATCTATCTATCTATCTATCTATCTATCTATCCATCCATCTACCCATCTAACTCTATCTCTATCTCTGTCTCTATCTAGTTTTTGGTTTTCTCCTTTCCTTTCTCTGTCCTGTTCTTACCCTTAGAAAACAGCCACCATGATTCAAGGAAGCCTAGACTACAGGGAGAGGCCATATTAAAGTGTTTCAGCTAACAGCCTCTGTTGCACCCTCAGCTGATATTAGCATCAACTACCAGACATGGGAATGAAGGAGCCTTTGTATGATTCCAGGCCCCAGCCTTTGAGTCCTCCCCTTGAGGCCCCAAATATCATGGAACAGAGATGAGCTATTCCCACTGTGTTCTGTCTGAATTTTTGACATGTAGAAATTATCAGAAACAGCAAAAGATTGATGACATTTTGGGAGGGCAGCAAGATGGCGGAGGAGTAGGGGACCCTACTTCAGCTGGTCCCCTGAATTGAGCTGGATATCTACCAGACCACTCTGAACACCCACGAAATCAGCCTGAGATATAAGAAGATATATCTGGATTTCTACCAACAGAATATCTCTAGCAGCTGGATTCAAGGTATGAAGTGGAGAGCTGCAATTCTGTGGGTAGATATCAGAAGATAAACAGAAGGTGGGGGTGTAGCTTCCATAAGCGCTGGTGCCAGGAAGTTGAGATAACACAGGAATGAAAAGCCTCCCATGCTGGGGACAGGGCACAGACTAGCAGACTGGTAGCCACAGGGAGAGAACTTTAGGGCAGCCCCCCAGACTGAAACCTGGGGCTGCAGGACTGCACTTGAGAACTGGGGGTGGCTGGCAGTTTTAGAAGCACAAAGGGCAGACATATGCCTGGACCTGGAAGTGAGGGCTGGGAGTGCTGCCATGGGACCCACAACCCAGGACACTGCTGTTTTTAGCAGCATGGACAAAAATGGAGTCAGTGGCTTTATGGAGAACAGACTGCAACCTTTCTGTTCTGAAACAGAATTTTGGATATGGCCACTTCTGCTCTGACTCTCAGAAGAGATGGAGAAAGCCACTAGGGAGAGCAGCCAGAGAACAAAACCCCCCCAAAACCAGTTTTCACTGAGCCCATCCCCCACCACAGGGGGCAAGGTAATTCCGCCCAAGCAGGGTTGCCTGGGTAACAGCACAGCAGGCCCCTCCCCCACCCGAGGCAGGCTGAAGGAACAAGAGGCCAACAACCCTAAGTTTCCTATAAAACAGGTGCATCTTGGAGGAGCGGCAAGATGGCGGAGGAGTAGGAGACCGATTATCATCAGGTCCCAGG
>LNAC01001703.1:29084-58356 GCA_002007465.1 Ailurus styani
TCATGACCTGAGCCGAAGGCAGTGGCTTTAACCACTGAGCCACCCAGGCGCCCTAAAATAATTACATTTAACATTAAATGCAATGCTTCTCAAACTGGAGTTCAAAGGCTGAGACATCTGAAGGTGTATTCTTGGAATGCTGAATACTTGGGGTCCAGGTTTCAGTTTCGGAGAACAGAATCCACTGAAGCCAGTTTAAGAAAAAAACAATTTAGTACAGAAAATTATTAAATGGTTTGCAGAATCACTTGGAGGTCAAAAGAAATATGTCTCAGCAAGAACAATTCTCCAAGATGCTACAGAAATAGAAGCTAAAGGAGCTGCTGCTGCTGCTACACCATACACATGCTGCCCATGGAGCTGGCACCACAACTAGGGCTCCAGAACCACCCACCCTCAGCTACAATACACACCAGCACCATGAAATTCATCTTTGTGTGTCTATTAGACATGGTGCTTAGCTTGAGGGACGTATTCAATGAATATTTACTGAAGAAATGAACAGATACTCTTTCTTCTCCATTATACACTCAAAGTTTATTTGTGCAAATGGCTAAAGGAATTAAAGATTTAACTATGTCCATAAAAAAGCTGGAAAGCAATACTGTTAGACATATTGTTGTAGACTTCTGTATTATTTACTGCCATTANGCATAGCCAAAAACATCTTATCTGTCAAAGTAATAATGACAGGACTTTAAATATCCTTCTGGGACTACCAATTTGGGTTTTATTATTTCCTTGGATTGATCAATAACAGCCTGTGAGATTTCTCTTTTTCTATATACCAGACCAAGGTTATTTGCATTGCACTAAGCATCCAAACATTTTCCAAGGAGAACAGGTCATTGTCACCACCTCTCCCCAAATGAGGTATTTTTTTGCTTCTTGACATGGAATGCACCCCTCCTCCACCAACTGTACTTCATGGGAGTGTCATTCAATTGACACTAATACTAAATTTTTATTCTTAAGTATGGACCCCTTGAAAAAGAAGACTGATGTTGAATCTAAGTGGATGTAATGCAAAAAAAAAGTGAGAGAGAAAATTACAAGTTGAAAGAAATGTAAAGCCATATGAAAGATAAAGATGTTTAGAGAAAGGACAAGATTCTGTAGCTACCCTGTATCTACAGAGTTTGCTTCTTTTTGCACATTTTTATTTTTCTGAGTGCCTAAGTCCAGTACACTAATTTTTGACAACAGATGGTTGGTTTTATATATTTTGAGAGATGTTATATGAATATATATTATAGGAATAAACAGAGGAACCAGAGACAACATTCCCAAGACTAGAACATGAAGAAGAGGATCAAGTCTTCATCCTTAAGAATAACAGATTGTAACAACTTTCTTTTTCATTAAGCCATGGAGTATTATCTGTCCTCCTCTAATAGTGAAAGTTCAGAAATCCCATAGGCAAAAGGTTAAGTTGCAAAAATTTAGTTTCACTTTGACTTCCAAGAATATCTAACTTTCTCCCATTAGTAGTTAAGACTTGGGGATATGATTCTTCTAACATAAATTCAGCTATTATAGTAGCTTAAATTTATAATGATGATGCATTTTATCTTTATAATATTTCATTTTTACAACCTGATTACACAGATCTCTCTCCTTCATTTTCTTTTTTAAATATCGTAACACTTCTCATTTTATCTTTTCACAAATCAGATATCTAACAAATATATGATGTTGGTGTTGGTTAGGTACACATTCACACATTTTGTCCCGTCATCTTTACATGGTCGGAAAAATAAAGCATTATTAGTGGACCTATAAAGCATGATTTTTCAAAGAAATTCCTCTTATTTTCCCTAAATTTGCTTACAGTTGCATATTTTCTTTCAATCAGCAATATTATCATATCAAATATAAGAACCACTGACTTTTTCATCACTGGCACAGTTAAATTCAAAATTCAATTGTCAGCAGATGAATAACAGAAAGTTAGGGATTTTGCTGACTGGAGAGGCTTTCCCCAGAAGGGATTTGGCTTTCCCATGGGATTCTTCAAGATGTCAATGTGTATAAAACATTACACATTAACATTATAATTGAAACAATTATCACTCCTTCAGTCTCTCTATATAGGTCCTTTGCTATTCATTGTCCAATGACAATGGATAGAGCAGTGACAGAAGACTGATAAGGAGTCTGCATTTATGGATTTTTGGTTCTCACAGACCATAAGAATATAAATAGACAAAATAAAGCAGATAGTGGTATGTGCATAGAGGGGAAAAAATAGGAAAATGTGATAGCAACTGACTGAAAGTGGACAACATTACACAGAGGAGTCAGGAAAGATCTCTCATGAGGTGACATTTGTGCTAAGATCTGAATGACAAAGTCATCAGCCATGTGAAAATTGGAGGAAGGGCTCTCCAGGGAGATGCAAGCGTAGAGGTCACAATGACAGAATGAGTTAGGTTTATTTGCAGAGACAGAAAGGGAGTGTGGCTAGAGCCTGGAATGAGCGGGAGAGGACTGTGACAGGAGACTGGAAAGGAACCCAGCCCTCACTTCGTTCATGATTCCCTCATCTCTTGTGCTAAGCTGGAGACCTCCAGAGAGAAGGCAGCTATTTGCACCTACTCATGTAAGAATATTCTTAACGATTCCACATATGAGTTACTATCTATTCATTGTGGAAATTTAAGGGACTAGAAGTATTAAAAACTAAAAAAACAAAAAACAAAAAACAAACAAACAAAAAAAAACCTTAAATCCCAAACATTCAAGTAAGTACTATAACAATTTTGTTTTTATGCCTACTTTTCCTAAGTATTTAGGGCAGTGGGTCAGCAAACTTTTTCTCTTTCTGTAAAAGGCCTAAATAGTAAACATTTTAGGCTCTGTGGGTTGCATGATCTCTGTAGTGCTTTCTCAGCTCTTCTGCTGAATCTGAAATCAGTCAAAGACAAATGTAAATGAAGGTTCATGACTGTGTTTCCAATAAAATTTTATTTATGGAGACTGAAATTTGAATTTCAGATAATTTTCATGTGTCACCAAGTATTATTCAACCATTTAATTATGTTAAAGACCATTCTTAGCTGGTTGGTTATATAACAACCAGCTAAGCAAGATTTGATGAAGGCCATATTGAACTGACCCTTGGTTTAGACACATAGATATGTAGATAGAGCTATATCCATTTACAGACATGTAAATGCTATTATAAACAATAAATAAAATGAGACCAATGCTATATACCTGTTTTAGAAAATGTCATCTCACTAATTTTCTCATTCTATGGCAAGTGAAAGGAATGCATTTCCCACCTCTTTTGGAGTTACCCAGAACCACAAGTCTAATTGAGGTTACTGGATTGAGGCACAGAAGATTGGGGGGGGACCCTAAAACCTCGTGTCTATCTATCTGGCAAGGCCACCACATGGAAGCTGGCTGAGGCTCCATGTCACCATTTGCCATGGAGCACCACTGAACCCACAGCTGATGTTCTTTGAATGAGTAATGAACCTTTATTATGTTTTAACACTTTAAGCTGTTATTTAGCCAAACCTAATCTGAGTAATACAAAGTTGTTTGTATATGACTTGTAGCCTTTAATAATGCAATCTGAAAGATCATCTTTACAGCAATATAACATTTTGTTATACAAAGGTACACTATAATATATATAACCACCCATCTAATTAGTTTTCAGACTTGAGTTATTCTCCACATTTTTACCAACATAAACTCAGCCACAGTGAAAAGACTTTAAGTAGATATTCATACAGATATACCCCACTTTTTAAAGATTTATTTATTTATTTATTTATTTATTTATTTATTTATTTGAGAGAAGTGGGGGGAGTTGGGGGGGTGGAGGAAGGTTCAGAGGGAAAGAGAGGGAGAGAGAGTCCTAAGCAGACATTCTGCTGAGCAAGGAGCCTGACATGGACACAGAGCTCAATCTCAAGAACCTGAAGAATCGAAGAGTCAGATGCTTAACTGAATGTGCTACCCAGGCTCCCTGAGATACCCTCACTTTTGAAAAGTTTGTATCACACCACTTCATTTTCACAAATGACCTGAATTATTACTTGTTTGACCCAAAGAAATTCATAGAGGATTTTTGCTTTTAGGATGCAAAGTGAAAAGTGAAAATGTTCAACATTTGTTTTCCAGCAAGCTGTCATAGAGGCAGCACACACCCCAATAGGAAGAGGGACCCTGCTAAGCCCCTTCCTCGGGAACTACACTCAGTATCTCAGCAGCAAGCTGCCATAGCTTTGAATTGTGTCTGTGAGTGTCTGTGCTTTATCTCAATTTATTTTGTGCATCTGTGAGCAAGAGATGTCCTAAGGTATCAGAAAAGCCTCAAAGAGAATATTTGTGGGGTCTGAGAATGTTCAAAATTATAACTTATTTATAAACTTATTACTTATAAACTTAAAAATTTATATTATAAACTTATTTATAATCTTATTTATTTATAAACTTCATTATTTATAAACTGTATAAATGTAATCATTGAGAAAAAGTGATGAATATTTTAAGGAATATATATATATATATATATATATATATATATATATATATATATTCCCAAACTATTCATCATACAGTTTGTGACATTTAAAATTCTTGTTGCGGGCACCTGAGTGGATCAGTTGGTTAAGCAACTGCCTTCGGATCAGACATCTGTGGGGAGTCTGCTTCTCCCTCTGACCTTCTCCCCTCTCATGCTTTTACTTGCTCTCTCTCTCCCTCTCTCTCAAATAAATAAGTAAAATCTTTTAAATAAAATAATAGAAACTCTTGTTGGCTATATATGTTCTATAACCATTTTATTATCATTAGTCAATATTGTTTTTAAATTTTGCTTGATTTGATAATGAAAGTGGTATTTCTTTTACTAGTTTGTATTTCTTAACTAGTAAGGTGGCATTTTTTCATGTTTGTTATTGGTCTTTTGAATTTCCTTTTTTCAGTTTCTAGGTCTGTGACCTTGAGTCACATATTGATTCTCTCTGAACCTTGATTTCCTTTTCTATAAAAAAGAAGCAATAATAGGACCTATCTCGTGAGAATAACTTGAGGAATACATTATATAATAAGTGTGAAGTATTTAGGCAGTATCAAAGTCCACACTTCAGAATATCACATGTCATCACTCTTTCCCTCCTTGGAGCTTGTATTACTTACTATATTGAAAATTAATTATTTTTATCTCATTAGATTAATTATAACATGCTGCTTAATTTTTTGTATTTTTACTTTTTTATTCAATGTATGTTTAGTAACAAGCAATTGTTAGGATCTGTTACTCAGTTTCCTCATTTATACAGTGAAGATACATATAGTGTTCACAGGCTTTTTGTGAAGACTAAGTGCATTTACATATTTAAAATTCTTAGAACAATGCTTGGCACACAGGCTAAGTAAATGTTATTTTTTTGCTAGAATTTTTATTACTATTATCATTTATTATTACTGTATGGAAAACACCATAAAATTAACACTAAAAAAGACAATACACTACTCTAAATGACCTATGACTTATATCTTCCTTATACCACATTGTAAGTTTTTGATAGAGATCAAGTCAACAAATGCAAAATGCAAAAGTGGATTGTGGAAGGGGAACCTGGGAGGTTCACTTGGTTAAGCATCTGACTCTTGATTTCAGCTCAGGTCATGATCTCAGGATGGTTAGATAAGTCCCATGCCAGCTCCACACTTATCTGCTTGAGATTCTCTCCCTCTCCTTCTGTCCTTCCCATGCTCACATGTGCTTGCCCACTAGCTCTCTTTATTTCTAAAATAAATAAATAAATCTATTTTTAAAGATTTTTATTTATTTACTTGACAGAGAGAGATCACAAGTAGGCAGAGGCAGGCAGAGAGAGAGGAGGAAGCAGGCTACCTGCTGAGCAGAGAGCCAGGCGCGGGGCTCAATCCCAGGACCCTGATATCATGACCTGAGCAGAAGGCAGAGGCTTTAACCCACTGAGCCACCCAGGTGCCCCAATAAATAAATCTTTCTTAAAAAGTAGATTGTGGAAAATTAAGATTTGGATACAGTAATCTCAAAGAAAATTTGACACATGAATGTGTATATATATATTTTTTTTGATTGCTAATCCATACAGGCAATAGGAAAGAAAAGAATAACAGCAACAACAAACAGTCTATAAAAAAAATAGCTAGAAATTTGGAAGAACATAGGATTGTAGGATGCTTATTTGCTTGCCCAGCTACCCCTCTGTAACAAAGTCAGTAAAAAGGGGATGTGACAAAGTTGATAGGATTAGTGTGTAAGAAGAAATTTAGCTGGTAAAATATGAAAGAAGTTCCCTCTTCTTATAATGCCATAGGAAAAGCAGAAATTTCTCATAAACTGAGAAATTTGGCAGAAGTGTAATTTACAAAGAGGCCAGAAAGGAAGTTTCTTGATATAACAAAGGATTTCACTAAAGCACATACTAATTATTAGTGCCCAGTTATTTTTAGGTGACATTTCCCCTGGAACGTCTGCTCCCTTCTAGATATATCTGCCAGTCAGAAGGGAAAAAAGAGAGCAATCCAGTCTCTGGGAGGTTCCCATTCTTAAATATTCTAAGTTATATACATTCTCTTGTGTTGCTAGGTTGTTTATTTGAATGTATTATTTTTAATATCACTCATTCTTTCATTAGTTCATTTATTCAACAAGCATTGATTTAGCACTATTCTATGGCAAATATTGTGCTACACATCCTGGCACTCTGTCTGTGACTAATAATAATAATAATATAAAATTATATAGTAATATATATCATGTGCAATAACATAATATAATGACATAAAATTCTATACAATAATTAGTAAGAACTATTATTAGAGTAAACTTTATAGCAAACTTTACGGAGTCCTCACGATGAGTCAGGCTGGGAATTTTTCTAAGCTTTTGATTATCAGAAACACAAAATGATGAGACAGTATAATAACACCCTTGATTTATGGGTGAGTAAATGAGGCACAGAGAGGTGCCTAATTCTCCTAGGTCGGTAGGCCAGTAAATGTCATAGCTAGTGTGACTTTAGTCTGTACCTCTAGCCACCATGTCGAAGATGCCTCTTAGATGAGTGTGTATTCTCAGAAAACTTATAGACTGGCATAAGGGGCCAAATAGTTATAATAAAGCATGACAAAAGCTACACTGCAGTACATTTAAAGTGTTAATGAGAACACATATGAGAACTATCTAACCCAAGGAATGAGAACAGAAAAGACCCATCTAAACAGAAGCTTGATGCATAAAGTGTAATGACAGGATGTTGGGATGAGACATCAAAGTGTTCCAGGAAGAGGAAACAGCATGAAGGCCCTAAGGTGAGGGAGAATAAGATTTGAGGAATGACATAAAGTTCATTGGACCTGAAAGGGAGAGATGATGAGGATGAGCCCAAAGATTTAAGATAACAAAGTCTGGATGCTAGAGCTCCAGACCCTATTCTTCTCTTATAGGCCTGTCCAAAATGGTACTGTCTGGCTCACCTCCCAAAGCCTCATGTGGGGTAAAAAGTGCATGTGTATGTGAATGGGCCACAACTGTGCCAGGCAGAACCATTCCAGGCAGATTTCATGGGAAACCTGCTTCTCTACCTCAGCCCTTTGCCTTTTCTTATAATCAATAGCAGACAATCTTTCCTTTGAAAAAAGTCTATAAAGGTTTTTGTAGAATCGTTTTAGAGCTAAAAGAATTAACTTATAATGGTAAACAGAGGTCGAGTTGCTAGAACAAGAAGAACTTCCAGGAGGATTGATAAAGAGAGTGAAGCCTGGATAACCCTTTTAAGATGTCAGAGGGTGAGTGAAAAAGTTAAAAGTGATATGAAGAGGGCGCCTGGGTGGCTCAGTGGGTTAAAGCCGCTGCCTTCGGCTCAGGTCATGATCCCAGGGTCGTGGGATCGAGGCCCACATCGGGCTCTCTGCTCAGCAGGGAGCCTGCTTCCTCCTCTCTCCTCTCTCTCTGCCTGCCTCTGCCTACTTGTAATCTCTCTCTCTGTGTCAAATGAATAAATAAATAAATAAATCTTTTAAAAAAAGTGATATGAAGAATTATTTTATTTATTTTTAATAATTTGACAGAGGGAGACACAGCTAAAGAGGGAACCCAAGTAGCCGGAGTGGATGAGGGAGAAGCAGGCTTCCTGCTCAGCAGGAAGCCTGATGCAGGACTCATTCCAGGACCCTGGGATCATGACCTGAAGACGCTTAATGACTGAGCCACCCAGGTGCCCCTGAGGAATGATTTTGAAAGGGGCTGAGTAAAGACAAGGCTTTCAAGAAGAAAGTCAATATTCTATAACACTGCAGAAATATTTGATGGAGAGAGCAAGAACAGAACAGCAAAAGAGAGTAAATAAGTTAAAGCTAACATAGCAAAAATCTAAATACAAGTGAAAGAATCTGCCTATACCATCAAAGTAGAAAGTATAAATAAAATGTCAGACAAGAATAAAATGTCACACAGGAAGCATGGAATATGCAAAGAAGAGGAAATTAGGATTGATTTTTATCATGTTAAAAATAGACAAGACGGTACAGAAAGAGAAATGAGAAATGAAGGAAATGTTCTTTAAGAGAGAAAATGATACATCACATAAAACAGAAGTAGTGTAAGCCAATTAACTTAATTAAGCTAAAAATTATTCTATGGCAAACATATCAACTCAAAAATTGCACAGTGATTAAAGTAGAATTTGATATTTCTCTTGGGTTTGATATTTGATGGCTCTTTGCTGAGTCTTTCAGCTCTTTAAACAAAAGGAATTCTAAAAAGCCTTTGGGATTAAAGGTGTATGAATAAAAGGTCAAAAGGTCAGCACGAGGAAAACTGTCAATAATAATTACAAGGGAGAGAAGAAAAGCATTAGAACTCAGAGATCAGGACCATAACTAAATACTGATCACAAGACTTAAATAGACATCTCACTGCAAAGGTTGGCAAGCTTAGCAGAAGGCATGAGACACAGGGCAAATGATATGTCAGAGATACAAAAACAGCTGATTGTGAATTTCAAAGGAGATCTAAAACAGGCCAAAATTGAGAGGTGGGAAAATTATTAATTAGTTTATTCAAAGATACTGCTTTTATGTTTAACTACAATAATTCTTTCTTTAAATCTGGATCCAAAACAGTGTTTGCCAGATAAGCTGCTAAAATAAGCGAGGATATTATCCATCAAAGTGACCCACATGCTAATGCTCAATGGGTGGGGGAAGAAATAATGGGACATGGAGTGTGAGACAATCTACCCACACAGTCCTTTATTTTCATGTGTGTTCTGTGGACCCTATCAAAAGAAAATAAATAACAAACTGGAAAGAAGACAAATGGAAATGATTTAAAAGAGATGCTATCAGAGGTTAGTTAATAAGCCTAGGTGCCTTATGCAGATAACATCATTTTGACAAAGGCAGACAAACCAAAGACAAGAATATTTAAAATCTATAAAAGGTACTCCAGGAAAGCTGTAGCAAGAGCCACAGTGCTATCAAATGGGACAGAAAAAGATGATATTGAAAACCTCAAAGTGAAGGTGGGGTCACTGGCAATACTTGACTTACTTTGGAGAGGAAGAAGATGCAGAATGGCATTCACACAGTGAAAATAAGAGAACAGAAGATGAAACAATAAGAGAGGACTTAAAAATTATTGGGAAGCAGGATACATATATTAAGCATTGCCAAGTGCCAATTCATGTATGCATATGACAGCTCCCACCACTGAATGCAGCTCCTTCATTAAAGGGTCATTTGAAAGTCTTCATAGCATAACAGGGGCAAGGAAACTTAATGGGAGGGTTTGTATTTCTCATGAGAGGATGATCAATGTCAAGGGATTTCATCGGTCAGTGTTTTTGTCTTTCAAATACATGAAGGCAGAAGGTGGCAAAAACTGGTCCAGGTGATGATGCACAGTAGGGTGAAAAACACCCAATTTGACAGGCACAAAGCCCTTCTGAAATCAGGTTCTACCATCTCAGCTGCAGGGCTGAGCCATTGTCCACCCCACTGGAGTCTTGATTTTCTTATGCCTGGATCCTAAAGTGACAGTGAGAATTAGACAGCGTGATAGATGCAAAGTGCTTAAATATGTCTGTAGACTTTACTGGAGGTAGAATTTTAAAAATCTAAAGGTTCAGAAGGGAGGATGGGAAGACAACACTTAATAAAACAAAATTGAAGAGTTTAAACTTGAAAGGTTTATTTTTAAAAAGATTTTATTTATTTATTTGAGAGAGAGAGAGTAAGCAAGAACATGAGAAGGGAGAAGGTCAGAGAGAGAAGCAGACTTCCCGTGGAGCTGGGAGCCCCATTTGGGACTCAATCCTGGGACTCCGGGATCATGACCTGAGCTGAAGGCAGTCACTTAACCAACTGAGCCACCCAGTTACCCAAACGTTAAAGGTTTAGACATATTTCTAGGCAGCTATTAGAGATCGCTGTGATATGGAATGTTTCACAAAACACAAAAACACAGAAAGCACCTCCCAAGCATGAGAAATGTGAGGAGACAACAGTCAACAGACAGCTTTGGAGACACTCCTCTACGGGTTGGGAGACTCAACTGCAATCACAGCTTTGGGGCATGATTCAAAGAGAATAGAACACAAAGCAAACACAGGAGGGAAATGTTCTCCAAGGGGCAGCAGAAAGGGTAAAGTATCATTTATTTATTCCCTCATAGATTTGATAAGTATTGACGGTGCTAGGCATAGTCAAATAGTGAAAAGAACTGGTGGGGAAAAGAAATTACATAGCAAAAGAGGTGAAAAGGATCACACGCTCTTGTTTTTATTAAATTATGATGTGCTGGATGGTGATTATGGGAGTTTAATAATCTATATACAGAAATTTAGGGGGCCTCTGACTGGTTCAGTTAGTACAACATGACTCTTGATCTCAGGATGTTTCAGTTCAAGGCCTCCAATGGGTGTAAAGTTTACTTTTAAAAAAGAAAAGGTGTTCATGCCTTCATAGAAAAAAGAAGAAGAAATTCAGGGAATTACAGATATGACACAGCCCCATGTGAAACAAATTTTGAAACTAAAGTGATATCCAGACTGAAAGTGAAGGGATGGAGAACCATCTTTCATGCCAATGGGCCTCAAAAGAAAGCTGGGGTAGCAATTCTCAAAACAGATAAATTAGATTTTAAGCTAAAGACTGTAGTCAGCGGGCGCCTTGGTGGCTCAGTGGGTTAAAGCCTCTGCCTTCAGCTCAGGTCATGATCTCAGGGTCCTGGGATCGAGGCCTGCATCAGGCTCCCTGCTCAGTGGGGAGCCTGCTTCCTCCTCTCTCTCTGCCTTCCTCTCTGCCTACTTGTGATCTGATCTCTCTCTGTGTGTCAAATAAATAAATAAAATCTTAAAAAAAAAAGACTGTAGTCAGAGACACAGAAGGACACTACATCATTCATTCTTAAAGGGTCTATCCAACAAGAAGATCAAACAATTGTAAATATTTATACCTCCAACATGGGAGCAGCCAACTACATAAGTCAACTGTTAAAATAGTATTATTGATATGAATACATTAATTGTATGGGATCTTAACATGCCACTCTCAGCAATAGACAGTTCATCTAAACAGAAAATCAACAAAGAAACAAGAGCTTTGAATGACACATTGGATCAGATGGACCTCATAGATATATATAGAACATTCCACCCTAAAACAATAGAATACTTATTCTTCTTGAGCACACATGAAACTTTCTCCAGAATAGGCCACATCCTTGGTCACAAATCAGAGCTCAACCGATACCAAAAGATTGAGATTATGCCTTGCATACTCTCAGACCACAGTGCTTTGAAACTGGAACTCAACCACAAGAAAAGGTTTGGAAGGAATTCAAACACTTGGAAGCTAAAGCACATCCTGCTCAAGAACGTTTGGATCAACCAGGAAATCAAAAAAGAACTTAAACAATTCATGGAAACCAACAAGAATGAAAACACATTAGTCCAAAACCTATGGGATACGGCAAAGGCGGTCCTAAGGGGGAAATACATAGCCATCCAAGCCTCACTAAAAACAAAATTGAAAGATCCTGAATACACCAACTCTCTTTATACCTTAAGGAACTAGAAAATCAACAACAAATTAAGTGAACCCCACGCACAGGGAGGGAAATAATTAATAAGATTAGAGCTGAGATCAATGAGTTAGAAACTAGAGATACAGAAGAACACATCAACAAAACTAGAAGCTGGTTCTTTGAAAGAATTGATAAGATCAACAAACCACTGGCCAAACTAATCCAAAAGAAAAGAGAGAGGATTCAAATTAATAAAATTATGAATGAAAGGGGAGAGATCATGACTAACACCAAGGAAATAGAAACAGTCATCAGAAACTATTATCAACAACTATATGCCAATAAGTTAAGCACCCTAGAAGAAATCGATACATTCCTGGAAACCTATAAACTTAGACTGAAACAGGAAGAAATCAACAGCCTGAATAGACCAATATCTAGCAACAGGATTGAAGCAGTGATCAAAAACCTCCCCCAAAACAAGAGTCCAGGACCTGACAGATTCCCTGGGAATGCTACCAAACATTCAAAGAATAATACCTATTCTTCTGAAGCTGCTTCAAAAACTAGAAACAGTGGGAAAACTTCCAGACTCTTTTAATGAAGCCAGCATTACCTTGATCTCCAAACCAGGCAAAGATCCCATCAAAAAGGAGAATTTCAGATCAATATCCCTGATGACTATGGATGCCAAGATTCTCAACAAGATCCTAGCTAACAGGATCCAACTCCCTGGGATGTGAGAGTGGTTTAACATTTGCAAATCAATCAATGTGATAGAACAAATCAATAAGAGAATTTGCAAATCAATCAATGTGATAGAACAAATCAATAAGAGAAGAGACAAGAACCACATGGTCCTCTCAACTGATGCAGAAAAAGCATTTGACAAAATACAGCACTCGATCCTGATTAAAACTCTTCAAAGTATAGGGATAGAGGGAACATTCCTCAACTTCATAAAATCTATCTATTAAAAATTCACAACCAATATCATTCTCAATGGGGAAAAAACGACAGCCTTCCACTGAGATCAAGAACACGACAAGGATGCCCACTCTCACCACTCTTATTCAACATAATACTAGAAGTCCTAGGAACAGCAATCAGACAACAAAAGTAAATAAAAGGTATTCAGATTGGCAAAGAAGAAGTCAATCTCTCTCTTCACAGAGGACATGATACTTTCTATGGAAAACCCAAAAGACTCCACCCCCAAACTACTAGAACTCAAACAGCAATTCAGTAATCTGGCAGGATAAAAAAATCAATCCACAGAAGTCAGTTGCTTTCTTATACACTAGCAATGAAAATATAGAAAGGGAAATTAGAGAATTTATTCCATTTACTATAGCACCAAGAACCATAAGATACCTTGGAATAACCCTACACAAAGAGGTAAAGGATCTGTACTCTATGAACTACAGAACATTCATGAACGAAATTGAAGAAGATAAAAAAAGATGTAAAAGCTTCCCATGCTCACAGATCAGAAGATTAATCATTGTTAAAATGTCAATACTGCCCAGAGAAATCTATACTTTCAGTGCCATTCCGATCAAAATTCTACTGGCATTTTTCAGAGTGCTGGAACAAACAATCCTAAAATTTGTATGGAACCAGAAAAGACCCTGAATCTCTAAGGAAATGTTGAAAAAGAAAAACAAAGCTGGGGACATCACATTGCATGATTTAAACTTGACTACAAAGCTGTGATCACCAAGACAGCATGGTACTGCCACAAAAACAGACACATAGACCAATGGAACAGAGTGGAGAGTCCAGTTATGGACCCTCAACTCTATGGTCAGATAATCTTCGACAAAGCAGGAAAAAACATCCAGTGGAAAAAAGACAGTATCTTCAATAAATGGTGCTGAGAACGTTGGGCAGCTATAAATAGAAGAATGATTCTCTCAAACCATACACAAAAAGAAATTCAAAATGGATGAAAGACCTCAATGTGAGGCAGGAATCTTCAAAATCCTAGAGGAGAACATAAGCAGTAACCTCTTTGACATTGGCCACAGCAACTTCTTTCAAGACACGTCTCCAAAGGAAAAGAAAACAAAAGCAAAAATAAACTCTGGGGACTTCATCAAGATAAAAACCTTCTGCACAGCAAAGGAAATAGTCAACAAAACAAAAAGGCAACCCATGGAATGGGAGAAGATATTCGCAAATGACACTGCAGACAAAAGGCTGATATCCAAGATCTACAAAGAACTTCTCAAGCTCAACGCCCAAAAAACAAATAATCTTGTCAAAAAATGGGTAGAAGATATAAACAGACACTTCGGTGAAGACAAAAATTTGCTAACAGACACATGAAAAAATGTTCTTCATCATTAGCCATCAGGGAAATTCAAATCAAAACCACATTGAGATACCACCTTACACCGGTTAGAATGGCCAAATTAACAAGGCAAGAGACAACAAACGAATGTTGGAGAGGATGTGGAGAAAGAGGGAACCCTCTTATACTGTTGGTGGGAATGCAAGGTGGTGCAGCCACCTTGGAAACCAGTGTGAAGTTTCTTCAAAAAATTATAAACAGAGTTACCCCATGACCCTGCAATTGCGCTACTGGGTATTTACCTCAAAGGTACAGATATAGTGAAAAGAAGGACCATATGACCCCAATGTTCATAGCAGCAATATCAACAATTGCCAAACTGTGGAAAAACCCAAGATGCCCTTCAAGAGACAAATGGATAAAGAAGATGTGGTCCATTAAAGAAGAAGAAGAGGAAGGAGAAGGAGAAGGAGAAGAAGAAGAAAATGTGGTCCATATATACAATGGAATATTATGCAGCCATCAGAAAGGACGAATACCAAACTTTTATTTCTTTTCTTTTTACTGAATCAATCAACCCATTTATTTTTACATGCATTTTTACAGTTTACCTAATGAATGAGGTGGTTTTCTTCAAAGGCATGTAAATCATTTGTGTCAGAAATAGTTATAGTTATGAATTCGTACTCCTATCAAGAACCACCTGCCATACAACTGGTATCTGTCATCTCAATATAGCAAATGAGGATTTGGTCAGCTTCTACATATGACATGTATTGGGTGACAAATTTTTTTAGATATAATTTACACGTAATATTCTGTAAGTTTATGGTGTAAAACATGTGGATTTGCTACATTTATATATTTCAATATGATAACCTCCATATTTTTAAAAAAATTTTTTATTACTTGCCCCAGGAGTACAGGTCTGTGAATTATCAGGCTTACACCTTTCACAGCACTCAGCAGAGCACAAACCCTCCCCAATGTCCATAAATCATCCACCCTATCCCTACCCTCCCACTGCCCAGTAATCCTCAGTTTGTTTTGTGAGATTGAGTCGCTTACGGTTTGTCTCCTTTCCCATCCCATTTTGTTTCATTATTTTTCCCTCCCTACCCCCCAAGACCCACTGCCCTGCATCTCAAGTTCCTCATATCAGAGAGATCATATGATAAATGTCTTTCTTTAACTGACTTATTTCGCTCAGCATAATACCCTCTAGTTCCATCCATGTCATTACAAACGACAAGATTTCGTTTCTTTTGATAGCTACATAGTATTCCATTGGATATATATACCACTTCTTCTCTCTCTATTCATCTGTTGATGGACGTCAGGTTCTTTCCATAGTTTGGATATTGTGGGCATTGCTCCTATAAGCATTCAGGTGCATGTGCCCCTGAGGATCACTACCTTTGTATCTTTAGGGTAAATACCTAATAATGCAATTGCTGGGTCATAGGGTAACGCTATTTTCAACTTTTTGAGGAGCCTCCATACTGTTTTCCAGAGTAGCTGCACCAGCTTGCATTTCCACCAGCAGTATAGGAGGGTTCCCCTTTCTCCACATCCTCGCCAACATCTGTCATTTCCTGACTTGTTAATTTTAGCCATTCTGACTGGTGTGATGTGGTACTTCACTGTGGTTTTGATTTGTAGTTCCCTGATGCTGAGTGATGTTGAGCACTTTCTCATGTGTCTTTTGGGCATTTGAATGTCTTCCTTGGAGAAATGTCTGTTCATGTCTTCTGCCCATTTCTTGACTGGGTTATTTGTTTTATGGGCATTGAGTTTAAGACACTCTTTATAGATTTTGGATACAAGCCCTTTATCTGATATGTCATTTGCAAATATCTTCTTCCATTATGTTAGTTGTCTTTTGGTTTTGTTGACTGTTTCCTTTGCTGTACAAAAGCTTTTAATCTTGATGAAGTCCCAATAGTTCAATTTTTCCCTTATTTCCCTTGCCTTTGGTGACATTCCTAAGAAGTTGCTGTGGTTGAGGTCGAAAAGGTTGCTGCCTGTGTTCTCCTCAAGGATTTTGACGGATTCCTTTCTCACACTGAGATCTTTCTTCCCTTTTGAGGCTATTTTTGTGTGTGGTGTAAGGAAAGGATCCAGTTTCATTTTTCTGCATGTGGCTGACTAGTTTTCCCAACACCATTTGTTGAAGAGACTGTCTTTTTTCCATCAGACATTCTTTCCTGCTTTGTCGAAGATTACTTGACCATAGAGTTGAGGGTCCATTTCTGGGCTCTCTATTCTGTTCCACTGATCTATGTGTCTGTTTCTGTGCCAGTATCATACTGTCTTGATGATTACAGCTTTGTAATAGAGCTTAAAGACTGGAATTGTGATGCCACCCACTTTGGTTTTCTTTTTCAAAGTTCCTTTGGCTATTTGGGGTATTTTCTGGTTCCATATAAATTGTAGGATACTTTGTCCCATTTCTTTGAAATCAATTGCTGGTATTTTGATGGGGATTGCATTAAATGTATAGGTTGCTCTATGTAGCATAGACATTTTCACAATATTTTTTATTCCAATCCATGAACATGGAATATCTTTCCACTTGTTTGTGTCTTCCTCACTTTCTTTCATGAGTACTTTATAGTTTTCTGAATACAGATTATTTGCCTCTTTGGTTAGGTTTTATTCCTAGGTATCTTATGACTTTGGGTGCAATTGTAAATGGGATTGACTCTTTAATTTCTCTTTCTTCTCTTTTGTTGTTGGTATATAGAAATGCAACTGATTTCTGTGCATCGATTTTATATCCTGTCACTTTACTGAATTCCTGTATGAGTTCTAGCAGTTTTGGAGTGGAGTCCTTTGGGTTTTTGACATAAAGTATGATATCATCTGCAAAGAGTGAGAGTTTGATTTCTTCCTTGCTAATTTGGATGCCTTTTATTTCTTTTTGTTATCTTATTGCTGAGACAAGGACTTCTAGTACTATGTTGAATACCAGTGGACAGCCCTGCTGTGTTCCTGACTTTAGGGGAAAAGTCAGGTTTTCTCCATTGCGAATGATATTTGCTCTGGGTTTTTCATACATGGCTTTGATGATATTGAGGTATGTAACCTCTATGCCTACACTGTGAAGAGTTTTGATCAAGAAAAGGTGCTGTACTTTGTCAAATCCCTTTTCAGCATCTATTGAAAGGATCATATGGTTCTTGTTCTTTCTTTTATTAATGTCTTGTGTCACATTGATTGATTTGCGAATGTTAAACCAACCTTGCATCCCAGGAGTAAATCCCACATGGTTGGGGTGAATAATCCTTTTACTGTGCTGTTGGATCTTATTGGCTAGTATTTTGTTGAGGATTTTTGCATCCGTGTTCATCAAGTATATTGGTCTGTAATTCTACATTTTGATGGTGTCTTTGTCTTGTTTTGGGATCAAGGTAATGCTGGCCTCATAAAATGAGATAGGAAGTTTTCCTTCCATTTCTATTTCTTGGAACAGTTTCAGGAGAATAGATATTAATTCTTCTTTAAATGTTTGGTACAACTCCCCAGGATGCTGTCTGGTTCTGAGCTCTTGTTTGTTGGGAGATTTTTGATGACTGCTTCAATCTCCTTACTGGTTATGAGTCTATTCAGGTCTTCAATTTCTTCCTGGTTCAGTTTTGGTAGTTTATATTTTTCTAGGAATGCATCCATTTCTTCCAGATTGTCACATTTGCTGGCATCGAGTTGCTCATAATATGTTCTTAGAATTTTTTTTATTTCTTTGGCGTTGGTTGTGACCTCTCCTCTTTCATTCATGATTTTACTAATTTGAGTCATTTCTTTTTTCTTTTGGATAAGTCTGGCTAGGGGTTTATCAATCTTATTAATTCTTTCAAACAACCAGCTCCTAGTTTCATTCTTTTGTTCCACTGTTCTTTTGGTTTCTATTTCATTGGTTTCTGCTCTGATCTGTATTATTTCTCTTCTCTTGCTGGGTGTAGGCTTTCTTTGCTGTTCTTTCTCCAGCTGCATTAGGTGTAGGGTTAGGTTGTGTACCTGAGACCTTTCTTGTTTCTTGAGAAAGGCTTGTATTGTTATATATTTTCCTCTCAGGACTGCTTTTGCTGTGTCCCAAAGATTTTGAACAGTTGTATTTTCATTTTCATTTGTTTCCATGAATTTTTTTAATTCTTCTTTAATTTCCCAGTTGACCCATTCATTCTTTAGTAGGGTGTTCTTTAGCCTCCATGGATTTAAGTTCTTTCCAACTTTCCTCTTGTGGTTGAGCTCTCGTTTCAGAACATTATTGTCTGAAAATATGCAGGGAATGATCCCAGTCTTTTGGTACCTGTTGAGACCTGATTTGTGACCCAGAAGATGGTATATTCTGGAGAATGTTCCATGTGCGCTAGAGAAGAATGTGTATTCTGTTGTGGGATGGAATGTTCTGAATATATCTGTGATGTCCAACTGGTTCAGGGTGTCATTTAAAGCCTTTATTTCCTTGTTGATCTTTTGCTTCGATGATGTGTCCATTTCAGTAAGGGGGGTGTTAAAGTCCCCTGCTATTATTGTATTATTGTCAATGTGTTTCTTTGATTTTGTTATTAATTGGTTTTATATAATTGACTGCTCCCATGTTAGGAGCATAGATATTTAAAATTGTTAGATCTTCTTGTTGAATAGATCCTTTATGTATGATATAGTGTCCTTCCTCATCTCTTATGACATTCTTTGGCTTATAATCTAATTTATCTCAAATGAGGATTGCCACTCCAGCTTTCTTTCGATGTCCATTGGCATGGTAAATTGTTTTCCACCCCCTCACTTTAAATCTAGAGGTGTCTGTGGGTCTACAATTAGTTTCTTCTGGGCAGCATATCAATGGGTCTTGTTTTTTTTTATCCATTCTGATACCCTGTGTCTTTTAGTTGGGGCATTTAGTCCATTTACATTCAAGGTAACTATTGAGAGGTATGAATTTAGAGCCACTGTATTTCCTGTAAGGTGACTTTTACTCTATATTGTATCTCTTCCTTTCTGGTCTATGTTTCTTTTAGACTCTCTTTGCTTAGAGGACCCCTTTCAATATTTTCTGTAGGGCTTGGTTGGTGTTTGCAAATTCCTTCAGTTTTTGTTTGTCCTGGAAGATTTTTATCTCTCCTTCAATTTTCAATGACAGCCTAACTGGATATAGTATTCTTGGCTGCATATTTTTTAGTTAGTGCTCTGAATATATCATGCCAGTTCTTTCTGGCCTGCCAGGTTTCTGTGGATAGGTCTGCTGTCAGTCTAATATTTCTACCATTGTATATTATAGGCCTCTTTTTCCGAGCTGCTTTCAGGATTTTCTCTTTGTCACTAAGACTTGTAAGTCTACTATTAGATGACGGGGTGTGGACCTATTTTTTATTTTAAGGGTGGTTCTCTGTGCCTCCTGGATTTGATGCTTGTTCCCTTCGCCAAATTAGGGAAATTTTGTACTATAATTTACTCCAATATACCTTCTGCCCCCCCTTCCTCTTCTGGGATCCCAATTATTCTAATATTGTTTCGTCTTATGGCATCACTTATCTCTCGAATTCTCTCCTCATGGTCCAGTAGTTGTTTGTCTCTCTTTTCATCCTCNCTCCACATCTTTATTCTCTGACATTTTGTCTTCTAAATCACTAATTCTGTCTTCTGCCTCATTTATCCTAGCATTTTATCCTCCATTTTTTATTGCACCTCATTAATAGCTTTCTTGATTTCAGCTTCATTAGATTTTAATTCTTTTATTTCTCCAGAAAGGGTTTTTATTTCTCTACAGAGGGATTCTCTATTATATTCCATGCTTTTTTCGAGCCCAACCAGCACCTTGATTATCGCCACTCTCAACTCTTGTTCTGTCATATTTCTAGCGTCCACACTGATAAGGTCCCTAGCCATTGTTACAGCCTCTTTTTCTTTTTTGTGTGTTGATTTTTTTTCCGCCTTGTCATTTTATGCAGATAAGAATAGATGGATGGGAGAACAAAATACTAAAGGGTAGCAATGACCCCAGAGAAATATACACTAACCTAATTAGAAAAGACCTGGAACTGGGGGAAGAAGAAAGAGAGAAAAAAAAAGGAAAAAAAAAAAGAAAAAATGAAACAAACAAAAACAAAAAAATAAAACAAAATCCTATATCTATATCTATATTATCTATTTCTGTTTCTATATCTATCTCTATCTCTGAGTCTATCTCTATATCTCTATCTCTATCTGTATCTATTAGACTGGTGAATTGAACAGACCCTATATGTATACAAAAAACAAGGTTAAATACAATGAAGGGATAAAATATGACTATAACAATGAAAATTTATAAAGATTAAAAGTGTTGATAAGATATAATTGTTATAAAATGTTAAAATAGGAAAAAGAAAAAAACTTAAAAGAAAAGAGTAAGAAAAAAATAAAATTCAAAGAATTTAACTTTGAATGACTAACAAATCATGGGGAGAAAGCCATTAATTCTCTGCGTTGCTTTCCCCTAGCTCTGGAGTTCCACAGTTCTCAGCGATCTTGAACTTGGCTTTGGCTGGATGCTTTTGCTGGTCTTCTGGGGGAGGGGCCTGTTGCTGTGATACTCAAGTGTCTTTGCCCAAGGTGGAATTGCACCACCCTTGCCAGGGGCCAGGCTAAGTAATCAGCTGGGGTTTGCTCTCAGGAGCTTTTGTTCTCTGAACGCTTTCTGTACAGCTTTGGAGCTCTGGAATGAAAATGGCGGCCTCCCAGTCTCCAACCTGGAGGAGACTAGAGCTCAGGAGCTCACTCCTCAGTGAATCCTCACAGAAAAGCACTCAGTCCCTCCCATCTCCCTGGTCTCCAGCTCCACTCTGAGCTCACCTGGCCTGTGAACAAGCATTTCTATCTCTGGCGCATGGCCCTGTTTAGAACCTCCAAACCCAGCAGATTCCTGCAGCCACTCCCGTGCTGCTCCTCCCTGAGGAGGAAGGGGGGTCTCTCTGTATCTGCCGCCCATGGGGTCCCTGCTCAAAGAGCAGTGGCCTGACTGTGCTTTGGATCACAGCCCAAGGTAACCCCGAGCTGAGAGACACCTTCTCAGCTTGGCTCCGTCTCTCCCGTCAGCTTTTCCTCTCTGATACCTGGGAGCTCTATCATGCTCAGACACCCCTGGTCTATTTGTGTCCCTGTGGGTCCTGAGACCGCACTGTCCCCTTGGGGGCTTCACCCTCTACTTGGCCTCTGAGGCGACATCCCTCAGTGGAGCAGACTTCTAAAAGTTCTGATTTTGTGCTCTGCTGCTCTCTCACTTGCCAGGAGCTGGCCCCTCCCCCCAGGGTCTATCTTCCCATCACTTCAGACTCACTTCTCCACACATCCTACCTTCCGGAAAGTGGTCAATTTTCTGTTCCTAGAATTGCTGCTCTTCTCTTCAATCTCTTGTAGAATTTGTAGGTGTTCAGAATAGTTTGATAGCTATCTGGGTGAATTTCTGGGACCTAATGTTAATCCGTCTCCTACTCCTCTGCCATCTTCCTCCTCCCTCAATACCCAACTTTTCTATCAACATGGATGTGTCTGGAGGAGATCACGCTGGGTGAAATAAGTCAAGCAGAGAAAGTCAATTATCATATGGTTTTACTTACTTGTGGAACATAGGGATAAAATGGGAACTCTAGGGGAAGGAAAGGAAAAGTCAACCGGGGTAAATCAGAAGGGGAGACAAACCATGAGAGACTGTGGACTCTGAGAAACAAACTGAGGGTTACGGAGGGGAGGTGTGAGGGGGGATGGGCGAGCCTGGTGGTGGGTATTAAGGAGGGCACATATTGCATGGAGTACTGGGTGTGGTGCATAAAAAATGAACCTTGAATCACTGAAAAAATAATAAAAAAATGATTTTGGACAGGGCAAATTGATGTCATGCTATGAAATGAATTTTATTTTAGCTTGTTGTGAGAGTGACCAAAAGATTTCACCTTTAAACAAGAGATCAGATGATGGCTGTCCAGGAAGGAATGATCCTGTCTTCAACAAGTTTGGTAGATCTGCGTTTAAAAATTCTGTTCTTAAAATAAGACATATCATATTTTTACCATAATAGGTAGAATGGACTTTTGGCAAGACCAATGAGTATGCACTAAGGCAATTCTTGGTAACATTTACAAATGAAACAAGCATCTTCATTAGCATTTGTTGAACACTGAGTCCTTGCTAAGAACTATACATGGCAAGGAATTAATCACAGTTGAAACCTCATTGGTTTAGGCAATAGTCATTAATATTCGCTTGTAAGTAGCTGCAGTTGTACTTGCTAATAAAATCCCCAAATGAAGTGCAGGTCATTCCTCCTACAATCTCTACACTTAGTAATTCAGAATGTGTACGTTCTGTATCTCCTAAGTTAAGGAGCACTACAAGACGGAGTCATGCCCTGACACTTATCACAGAATTAGCAGAATTTCACCCTGATTATGTCCAGGTGATGAAGAGCTTTTGGTTAGCTGAACTCATGTTGCTGGTCTGTTAATTGGCTGATTTGATTCATTTGGTGCTGCTGAGCCTCTAAACAAGTTAAGGTTAATTGGAATCAGAAATGGATCAGCAACATCAGTACTCAATCTGTTTAGCAGTTCTCTTCGACTCATTATTTCTTTTAGCTCCATGCACCACGAGTGTGCATTGTGACCCTACCTTATTACAAAATGTTTCAAAAACAATTATTTGGGGGACAAGCAGCACATCACAACACATCAGGATCAACACATCTAAGATATACCTTGTGAATGTCATTTTCTCGTAGCTTTTCCAAATATGTCTTTATCTAATCCCTCAGGAATTTTCATTTTGTTTTTTGGAGTCCTCTTTCAGTAGAATAAAACCTCGGCCTGGGGAGGACCTCAACATATCCAACTGATCTGGCTCCCAGTCAGAGATTGTATTAAATCCATTTTACAGATTAAGTGAAGGAACCTTGAGTGGATTATGAGGTTTCCCCAAATTTCTATACTTTAGGGCATTAGTAACTTCATCTGCTTCATAATTTAGTGACTTTCAACCTTGCTATGTTGCTCCATACTATTTCTAACAGCTAACAGTCATTGGACACTCACTATGTTCCAAGCAATGGTGAAGTGCTTTCCTTGTGTTATATTAATGAATTCTTACAACAAGCTTTATTCTCATGTCATAAGGAGGAAACATCCTTCATTGAATTAACCCAATTGAAAGGTCCCTACTCTGTATTTAATAACATTAACTCAACAGAGAGGATATGTAAACAATTGCAGAATCCACCTCCTTCCATCTACTACTCTGAATTAAAATTACAACTTTGAGAGACAGTTCTATGGTTTAAGAAAATGGTGTACATCCCATTCTGACCTCAGCAATGAGGAAGAGTGAATGGAGTTACCATTACTACCCATCAGAGTCCCACTAAATAGTATGCTCTTGCTGTCCCAGATTCATTAAAAAAAATAAGTAAGTAAAATGTATATAAAGAAGAGGATTATTTTTTTAACTTCCAAAGTCAGAATTAGGAAATTGAGTTATGGTGATAATTTTGATTCAGTTCTTCTTGGTAGAAAAAAAAGCAAATATATACAACAACAAATTCTATTATAACTGTGTGTTGGGGCTCCATATACATCCAAGACTCCTTTCTTTGGCACTGTGATATTCTGTTCTCATTGTTCTCCTCTTGACATTTCTCTATATCCTTCACTAATATCTCATCAGACCTCTCTCTTCAAACACCTCAGTCGCCTGTTCTTCTCAAGGGTATTTAATTAGTAAGCAAAAATACAGAGGCATTAGCCAGTGTATCTTCTCTGCTATTAACCATTTTTCTTCCCACTACACCTTGTTGTATTAATGAAACTCCAGAAGTGATGTAGTGATATTTGCCACACAGAGCTTTAATAATGTGGTCTTCTTATGTAATCATTTATACTATTTTTCCAGCATATAAAAACATATAAAATACCAAGCCAGTTTCTTTGTTTATTTAATCTTGGATACATTCTCTCATCTTCCTGGCCAAACAGTTAAATTGTTATGCATCCTTTAAAACACTGTTAAGCTGAAATTACAAATTTACTAGGGGAATTTTAAGACCCTCAATTGATTTTTGCAAAATTTAAAATTTGTAAGACTTCTGACTGTCTTAGGTCATGATTCTCAAACCTCATGTGTATAAGGGTCAACTGGAACTATTAAAATTATAGAAATTTCTGAAACCCACTTCCAAGAGCTTTAATAAATCTGGTGTACGTCTGACAGTGGCAATCTCCTGGATGCACATAAGAGATTTTATTTATGAAGAAGACTTTTAATTAATTCTTTGATTTTAAAAATTAACAATGAATTTATTAATGTAATGAATTCAGAAATCTGAATTTCCCTTAAGGTTTTAAAAATAGCCTTATGGAAGTATAATTGACATATAATAGATTGCATATATTTGAACTGGATATTAGATAAGTTTTGGCATCTGTGCACACCCATGAAACTATCCCCACACTCAAGATAATGAACATATCCATCATCCTCCAAAATGTCCTCATTCCCATTTATAGCAGTCCTTCTGTCCCTCTCTGCACCTCTCCTCCCATTCATAGGCAATCACTGGTTTGCTTTTAGTCACAAAATATTAACTGTATTTCTCAAATTTTATATGAATGGAATCATATAGAATATATTATTTTTATTTTATTTTTAAGATGAAGAGGTGTCTGGCTTGTTTCATTCAGAATAATTTTGAGATTTGTTCATGTTATTTTTGTATTAAGAGTTCATTTCTTTTATTTCTCTCATATTAATATACCAAAACTGGTTTATGCATTTGCCTGTTGATGGCCTTTTGGATTCTTTCCAGATTTTGGTTATTACAAATAAAGCTGAAATAAACATTTGTGTGCAAGACTTCACATGTACATATGCTTTCATTTCTTTTGTGTAAATACCTAAAGGTGTAACAGCACAGTCATGTGGTTAAGTAAAGATTTAACTTTTTATGAAACTGCCAAATTGTTTTCCAAGGTGATTGTACTATTTCATATTACCACAAGTCATATATAAGAGATCCAGTTGCTTCACATCCCTACTGACACATGGTAGATCAGTATTTTAAATATTAAACTAATTCTAATTCCAGTAAGGATGTAGGAGTTTCTCATTGTGGTTTCAATTTGCATTTCCCTATAACTAATGATGTGGAACCTTTCATGCACTTCTTTGTCCATCTGTATCTCATCTTGGCTGAAGTATCAGTTCAAATCTGCTGCACATTTTTAAATTAGGTTATTAACAGTAGATTTCCCGAACATGTCCTTTATCAAGATGAAAATATTCTCTTCGATTTTAATTTCCAAGGCTTTTATCGGGAATCAATTTTAATTCTTGTGAATGTCATCTAGTAATTTTTCTGTCATTCTGGATCAGTTCTGATTAAGCTTTTGTCTCATTATGTTAGTATTTCCCTGCTTGTTTGCATGTGTAGTGATTTTTAAGTAGATACCATAGACTGTATGGTCTTTATACTCCAAGATCATTCTTACCTTTGTTCCAGGAAGCCACTAGGTTAGTTGGAAATGATCCAATCCTTTTAGGTCTACTCAAGGTTTTTTTGGTGGGACCAGGATATAGTCTAGGGTTAACTTCTCTCCACTAATGATGCAAGAAACTTCTTGGTAATCTACTCTTGCCCTGTGAAGTTTTCCACTCTGGCTGTTGGAAAAGCACTGTTCTGGACCCTGTGTGAGCTCAAAGTAGTATTCCCTCTAATCCTTTTAGATGGCTCTTTATCCACCTAGAATAGCTTCCTCACAGATGTGTGCTGATCAGATCTCAACCGAAAACTCCAGAGAGTCCCTTCCACGGGGCACTGGTTGTTTCTCTGAGCAGCAGCAGTTTTCTCTCTGGTATTCTGCCCCAAAAAATGTTGCTGCTTTGGCCTCCCTAGGCTCCCACTTGTGTCTCCTTAACCTGGGGAGATGGCAGGGATGTGCTTTCTGTGCTGCAGCCTGGAAACGTTCTTCTGGAAGTAATCCGGAGCAATCAAAGGGCTCACCTTATTTGTTTTCCAACTCTCAGTGGCCACTGTTTTTGTTGCCTTGTGCCCAACTTCTTGAGAATTGTTGTTTCATATTGTTTGCCTGTTTTCTCAGTTGTTTCAGGCAGGAAAGTATTTTTGGTCCCTATTAGACCAAGTCATTCATTAAACTTTTTAAATTAAGTAGCAATCTTCTTCTCTAGTTATGTCTAGTAAATATTTAACAACCACTTTAAAAATAGCTTTTGATTAATATTTTGCCCAATTTATAATTATTTTATATTATATATTATAATTATATAATTATATTTAGCTTCCCCAAAACATTTAATCTGTATTTATCATATATATATATATATATATATATATATATATTCATTCCATGCCCAAGGCAGAGCCCAATGCAGGGCTTGAAGTTATGACCCTGAGATCAAGACCTGAGCTGAGATCAAGAGTCAGATGCTTAACCAACTGAGCCACCCAGGCATCCCTGCATTTATCATTTCAAATATTCAATTTTTATATGAAGTTTAACTATCTCACTGCTAGCATTCTAAATGGAGATATAAAAGATATTGGTGTGCAGAGAGTACCAAATTTATATCCTCAGACCTCAGGATGTGTGGGTGGAATTTTGCATGCCTGGAGCTCCTATGTCATTACGTGCATAAAGTAAGAAAAGTGTGGCAAAATCTCTTCTAACAAGCAAGAATCTCACAAATTCTTAAGTAATTCCTTTACACTGCATAAGTTACACTTCTAAATATAGTAAATATTAAGTTTTTAAATAATTCTCAGTTTTCAAACAGTAGAATGACATTCTTACTTTCAAATTAAAACTTCAATCTAAAATTAATTCTTAAAATATTTTTTCAAGATTTTATTTATTTATTTGATAGACAGAGAGAGAGTGAGAGAGGAAACATAGGCAGAGAGAGTGGGAGTGGGAGAAATAGGCTTCCCACTGAGCAGGGAGCTTGATGCAGGGCTGGATCCCATGACCTTGGGATCATGACCTGAGTTGAAGGCAGATACTTAATGACTGAGCTACCCAGGCGCCCCAACTTCTTTAAATATTTTAAATTGAAATTACAGGTTAGATTTTATGCTATAATAAAAATAAATAAGTAGTACAAGTACTTTAATTTACCAAAAAAACAGAATTTTTTCTTAAAATAACATAAAATTCCTGATAACTGTATATTTGATTTGCTTAATTATAAATTATAAATTATAAATTGTTTATCTTTGGCAAAAGTTATTTACCCAATTAAGAAACTGTTACATTTCCCTGAGTGAATTGGGATTTACATACCACAAAATGAGGTTGTATATTGACTAAAGAAAGATTTGTCAGGAACTTTGGGAAGTGGACTTCCTCCCTTTCCCTTCTCTCTCCTCCCTTTGTCTTTGTTTTCTTCTTTCCTCCCAGGAGAAACTGGAAAATTCTGAAGCCTATATGCTAACTAAACAGACACCACATTTGTACATTTGTTTGGTCTTACATTCCTCCTTCCTTATATTCAAGTTACACATAGTCTAAATGGTCCATCTGACTTAAGTCTTTCACTATGCAGTTAGTTTTAACTAATTCTTTCCTGATTTTGCAGTTCACTAGCTCTTTAAGACATTGTATTGTCTTCTAATCTGTCTCTGAAGACACTACAATAACATTCTCTTGAATAGTTTTGCAATGCTTGTGAATTTTACCATTTGAACTATGTAGATGGAATTCCACATTCTTCTTTTTTCTGGTCTGGCAGCCCCACAGATTTTATGTATATTTTAAATGAGTTTCTATTGGATTCTGGGTGACATCCTGGCTTTGTCTGACTCGACAGCACTACACTATAATCATATAAGCAACAATGCCTAAGAAACTACACATTTTAAGGAGTATTAACCAGTTACTCTGTCTGGTTTTCCTGATGTCTCATAACTATGCTTTAAGTTGTAAATATGCACTAAAACCTAAAAAATACAGTTGCTTCCATATTGCAATATGACTGGCTACTTTTATAAATTTAATATACATATCTTTATAAAATTATACTTTGTGAAATTTATATAAACAATTTTCAATTACAATTCATATTTTACAAACACATTAAACAACCTTTACAAGGGTTGTAATCTCACTTCTAGTTATGAAAGATCAGTAACCTCAATTCTAGTTATGAAAGATCAGTAACAATAAGAGTGAATATTCCATTCCATGACCAACTGATATTCTTCTGAATTACACCGAATACAAGCAACCAGAATTAATGGGCCCTATGGTCAGGGCTATAGAAAAAGTCAACAGTATATTTGTTAATACACTCTAATAATTATTTGTATTGTTTTTGCTTAAACATAGTCTAAACTTTTAGTAGTGTGACTAAAACATGACTGGATTGGAGTCCTTGATAAATGAAGTCTGCTGTATGTTGACTTTGTTAGGCAAAACTCAATTCCTAAAGTGACTCTGTAACATTCTAAACCATCCCTTCACACATTAGTAAGCTAAGGTGATTAATAATGAATATATTCACTAAAAATAAATATCTGGTAGTGAGCTCCCAGGAATTGTTTACCTTCATTTTTAAACACCTACAAAATCACCTAAAAAATAGAGGTGATGCACATTTTGATAATTACTCAAAGAAATGGCCTACAGATATTTCCAAGAATTAAAAAAAAAATACCTTGGAGGGAGCGGCAAGATGGCGGAGGAGTAGGAGACCAATTATCATCAGGTCCCAGGAATTCACCCAGAGAGCTATCAAACCATTCTGAACACCTACAAATTCTACCGGAGATCAAAGAGAAGAAGAGCAGCAATTCTAGGAACAGAAAATCGACCACTTTCTGGAAGGTAGGACGTGCGGAGAAGTGAATCTGCGGCGCCGGGAAGATAGACCCGGGGGGAGGGGCCGGCTGC
>LNAC01001703.1:73417-93079 GCA_002007465.1 Ailurus styani
GCCAACATCTGTCATTTCCTGACTTGTTGATTTTAGCCATTCTGACTGGTGTAAGGTGGTATCTCGCTGTGGTTTTGATTTGTATTTCTCTGATGCCGAGTGATATTGAGCACATTCTCATGTGTCTGTTGGCCATTTGGGTGTCTTCTTTGGAGAAATGTCTGTTCATGTCTTCTGCCCATTTCTTGACTGGGTTATTTGTTTTATGGGTGTTGAGTTTGAGAAGCTCTTTATAGACTTTGGATACAAGCCCTTTATCTGATNATGTCATTTGCAAATATCTTCTCCCATTCTGTCAGTTGTCTTTTGGTTTTGTTGACTGTTTCCTTTGCTGTGCAAAAGCATTTAATCTTGATGATGTCCCAATAGTTCATTTTTGCCCTTGCTTCCCTTGCATTTCGTAATGTTCCTAGGAAGAAGTTGCTGCGATTGAGGTTGAAGAGGTTGCTGCCTGTCTTTTCCTCAAGGATTTTGATGGATTCCTTTCTCACATTGAGGTCTTTTATCCATTTTGAGTCTATTTTTGTGCGTGGTATAAGGAAATGATCCAGTTTCATTTTTCTGCATGTGGCTGACCAGTTTTCCCAACACCATTTGTTGAAGAGACTGTCTTTTTCCCACTGGACATTCTTTCCTGCTTTGTCGAAGATTAGTTGACCATAGAGTTGAGGGTCCATTTTTGGGTTCTCTATTCTGTTCCACTGGTCTATGTGTCTGTTTTTGTGCCAGTACCATACTGTCTTGATGATGACGGCTTTGTAATAGAGCTTGAAATCTGGAATTGTGATGCCGCCAACTTTGCTTTTTTTTTTCAACATTCCTTTGGCTATTCAGGGTCTTTTCTGGTTCTATATAAAGTTTAGGATTATTTGTTCCATTTCTTTGAAATAAATTGCTGGTATTTTGATGGGGATTGCATTAAATGTGTAGATTGCTCTAGGTAGCATAGACATTTTCACAATATTTATTCTACCCATCCATGAGCATGGAATGTTTTTCCACTTCTTTGTGTCTTCCTCAATTTCTTTCATGAGTACTTTATAGTTTTCTGAATACAGATTCTTTGCCTCTTTGGTTAGGTTTATTCCTAGGTATCTTATGGTTTTGGGTGCAATTGTAAATGGGATTGACTCTTTAATTTCTCTTTCTTCTGTTTTGTTGTTGGTATATAGAAATGCAACTGATTTCTGTGCATTGATTTTATATCCTGACACTTGACTGAATTCCTGTATGAGTGCTAGCAGTTTTGGAGTGGAGTCCTTTGGGTTTTCCACATAAAGTATCATATCATCTGCAAAGAGTGAGAGTTTGACCTCTTCCTTGCCGATTTGGATGCCTTTTATTTCTTTTTGTTGTCTGATTGCTGAGGCTAGGACTTCTAGTACTATGTTGAATAGCAGTGGTGATAGTGGACAGCCTTGCCGTGTTCCTGACTTTAGGGGAAAAGCTCTCAGTTTTTCTCCATTGAGAATGATATTCGCTGTGGGTTTTTCGTAGATGGCTTTGATGATATTGAGGTATGTACCCTCTATGCCTACACTATGAAGAGTTTTGATTAAGAAAGGGTGCTGTACTTTGTCAAATGCTTTTTCAGCATCTATTGAGAGGATCATATGGTTCTTGTTCTTTCTTTTATTAATGTCTTGTATCACATTGATTGATTTGCGAATGTTAAACCAACCTTGCATCCCAGGAATAAATCCCACTTGGTCGTGGTGAATAATCCTTTTTATGTGCTGCTGGATCCTATTGGCTAGTATTTTGTTGAGGATTTTTGCATCCGTATTCATCAAAGATATTGGTCTGTAATTCTCCTTCTTGATGGGGTCTTTGCCTGGTTTGGGGATCAAGGAATAATCACACAAAAAAAAGGAGTTTGGAAGTTTTCGTTCCAATTCTATTTTTTGGAAAAGTTTCAGGAGAGTAGGTATTAATTCTTCTTTAAATGTTTGGTAGAATTCCACTAGGAAGCCGTCTGGCACTGGGCACTTGTTTGTTGGGAGATTTTTGATGACTGCTTCAATCTCCTTACTGGTTATGGGTCTATTCAGGTCTTCAATTTCTTCCTGGTTCAGTTTTGGTAGTTTATATTTCTCTAAGAATGCATCCATTTCTTCCAGATTGTCAAATTTGCTGGTGTAGAGTTGCTCATAATATGTTCTTAGAATTGTTTGTATTTCTTTGGTGTTGGTTGTGATCTCTCCTCTTTCATTCATGATTTTATTAATTTGAGTCCTTTCTCTTTTCTTTTGGATAAGTCTGGCCAGGGGTTTATCAATCTTATTAATTCTTTCAAAGAACCAGCTCCTAGTTTCATTGATTTGTTCCACTGTTCTTTTGGTTTCTATTTCATTGATTTCTGCTCTGATCTTTATGATTTCTCTTCTCCTGTTGGGTGTAGCCTTTCTTTGCTGTTCTTTCTCTAGCTTTTGTAGGTGTAGAGTTAGGTTGTGTACTTGAGACCTTTCTTGTTTCTTGAGAAAGGCTTGTATTGCTATATACTTTCCTCTTAGGACTGCTTTTGCTGTATCCCAAAGATTTTGAACAGTTGTGTTTTCATTTTCATTTGTTTCCATGAATTTTTTTAATTCTTCTTTAATTTCCTGGTTGACCCATTCATTTTTGAGTAGGGTATTATTTAGCCTCCATGTATTTGAGGTCTTTCCCACTTTCCTTTTGTGGTTGAGTTCTAGTTTCAGAGCATTATGGTCTGAAAATATGCAGAGAATGATCCCAATCTTTTGGTACCTGTTGAGACCTGATTTGTGACCCAGAATATGGTCTATTCTGGAGAATGTTCCATGTGCACTGGAGAAGAATGTGTATTCTGTTGTTTTGGGATGGAATGTTCTGAATATATCTGTGATGTCCAACTGGTCCAGGGTGTCATTTAAAGCCTTTATTTCCTTGTTGATCTTTTGCTTTGATGATCTGTCCATTTCAGTAAGGGGGGTGTTCAAGTCCCCTACTAATATTGTATTCTTGTCAATGTGTTTCTTTGATTTTGTTATTAATTGGTTTATATAATTGGCTGCTCCCATGTTAGGGGCATAGATATTTATGATTGTTAGATCTTCTTGTTGGACAGATCCTTTTAGTATGATATAGTGTCCTTCCTCATCTCTTATGATATTCTTTGCCTTAAAGTCTAGTTTATCTGATATAAGGATTGCCACTCCAGCTTTCTTTTGCTGTCCATTGGCATGGTAAATTGTTTTCCATCCCCTCACTTTAAATCTGGAGGTGTCTTTGCGTGTAAGATGAGTTTCTTGTAGACAGCATATCGATGGGTCTTGTTTTTTTATCCATTCTGATACCCTGTGTCTTTTAGTTGGGGCATTTAGTCCATTTACATTCAGAGTAACTATTGAGAGATATACATTTAACTGTAAGTTACATTGTATTGCCTGACTGTTAGTGTATATTCTGTTTCTTCCTTTCTGGTCTATGTTTCTTTGAGGTTCTCTTTGCTTAGAGGACCCCTTTCAATATTTCCTGCACGGCTGGCTTTGTGTTTGCAAATTCCTTTAGTTTTTGTTTGTCCTGGAAGATTTTTATCTCTCCTTCTATTTTCAGTGACAGCCTAGCTGGATATAGTATTCTTGGCTGCAGATTTTTCTCATTTAGTGCTCTGAATACATCATGCCAGCTCTTTCTGGCCTGCCAGGTCTCTGTGGATAGGTCTGCTGACAATCTAATATTTCTACCATTGTATGTTATAGACCTCTTGTCCCGAGCTGCTTTCAGGATTTTCTCTTTGTCACTAAGACTTGTAAGTTTTACTATTAGATGACGGGGTGTGGACCTATTTTTATTAATTTTGGGGGGGCTTCTCTGTGCCTCCTGGATTTTGATGCTTGTTCCCTTTGCCAGATTAGGGAAATTCTGTATTAAGATCTGCTCCAATATACCTTCTGGCCCTCTCTCAATCTCGTCCTCTTCTGGGATCCCAATTATTCTAATATTGTTTCGTCTTATGGCATCACTTATCTCTCGAATTCTCTCCTCATGGTCCAGTAGTTGTTTGTCTCTCTTTTCATCCTCTTCTTTTTTCTCTGACATTTTGTCTTCTAAATCACTAATTCTATCTTCTGCTTCATTTATCCTAGCAGTAAGAGCCTCCATTTTCAATTGCACCTCATTAATAGCTTTTTTGATTTCAGCTTGGTTAGATTTTAGTTCTTTTATTTCTCCAGAAAGGTCTTTTATTTCTTTAGAGACAGCTTCTCTATTTTCTTCCATTTTTTTTTCAAGCCCAGCCAGCACCTTAAGAATCGTCATTCTGAACTCTGGTTCTGTCATATTACTAATGTCCGCATTGATTAGGTCCCTAGCCGTCATTACTGGCTCTTGTTCTTTTTTTTGTGTTGATTTTTTCCGCCTTGTCATTTTATGCAGATAGGAATAGATGGATGAGAGAACTAAATACTAAAGGGTAGCAATGACCCCAGAGAAATATACACTAACCTACTCAGAAGAGACCTGGAACTGGGGAGAAAAGTAAGAGGGGAAAAAAAAACAAAACCAAAAACAGACAAACAAAAAAAGCCAAAAACAGAAAATCATACAAAAACAAAACAAACAAAAATGAATAAAACAAAATCCTATGTCTATATTTTCTATTTCTGTTTTTATATCTATGTCTGTCTAGGACTCTATCTCTATATCTATCTCTATCTCTATCTATCTATATCTATTAGATTGGTGAATTGAACAGACCCTATAAGTATCCAAAAAAATAAGGTTAAAAACAATGAAGGGATAAAATATGATTATAACAATGAAAATTTAAAAAAAGAATAAAAAGTGTTGATACGATATAAGAGTTAGGAATGTTAAAATAGGAAAAGGGAAAAATTTTAAAAGAAAAAAGTAAGAAAAAAATTCAAAGAAAAAAAAATTCAATGAATTTAACTTTGAACGACTGAGGAATCATGGGGAAAAAGTCATGAATTGAATCCGTTGCTTTTCCGTAGTTCTGGAGTTCTGCAACGTTTAGCAATCTTGAACTTGATTTTGACTGGATGGTATTTTTTTTTCCTTGGTATTCTGGGGGAGGGGCCTGTTGCTGTGATTCTCAAGTGTCTCTGCCCGTGGTGGATTCCCACCACTCTCGCCAGGGGCCAGGCTAAGTAATCAGCTCGGGTTCGCTCTCAGGAGCTTTTGTTCCCTGAACGCTTTCCGTACATCGTTGGAGGTTGGGACTGAAAATGGCGGCTCCCAGTCTCTGACCCAGAGGAGCCGAGAGCCTGGGCCCTCAGTCCTCAGTGTGCCTCAGAGAAAAGCAGTCCCTCCCATCTCTTGGTCTCTGGCCGCTCTCCGAGCTCACCCGGCCTGTGACTGAGTGTCTCTAGCTCTGGCGCGGCCCCTTTTAGAATCTCTGAACCCGGCAGATTCCTGCAGCCGCTCCCGCACCACTCCTCCCAGAGTAGGAAGGAGGGGGTCTCTCCGGGTCTGCCACCCGTGGGGTCCCCGCTCACAGATCAGTGGCCCGGCTGTGCTTCAGATCACAGCCCAAGGTAACCCCGAGCTGAGACACACCAGCTCAGCTCTGTCTCTCCCGCTGGCTTATCTCTGAGACCTGGGAGCTTGGTCGCACTCAGACACCCGTGGTCTTTTTGTGTCTCCGTGGGTCCTGAGACCACACTGTCCCTGCAGGGTTTCACCCCCGCTTGGCCTCTGGGGTGACGTCCCTCAGTGGAACCTACTTCTAACAGTTCCGAGTCTGTGCTCCGCTGCTCGCTCCCTTGCCGGCAGCCGGCCCTTCCCCCCGGGATCTATCTTCCCGTCGCCTCAGATTCACTTCTCTGCACGTCCTACCTTCCAGAAGGCGGTCAATTTTCTGTTCCTAGTATTGCTGCTCTTCTTCTCTTNTCTCTTCGATCTCAGGTGGAATTTGTAGGTGTTCAGAATAGTTTGATAGCTCTCTGGGTGAATTCCTGGGACCTGATGATAATCGGTTTCCTACTCCTCCACCATCTTGCCACTCCCCCCAATGTAATACCCCAAAACAATAGTTTTTGCCCAATGTTTAAAACTACAGAATCCTGTTATATTATTATAGGTTCTTATTCCTACTCTCTGAAAATAGTCTAGATTTTCCATTAAATAACTAAAGTCTTTTTCATTCTATTTCTACACATTTCAAGTATCATTCGACACTACCTTTCATCGATTCTTCCCATGCTATAAATGAACATAACTTTAATATTTACAGGTCATCCTATGTCATTGAGCTCCAATTTTCTGAGAGAATGCACAAGGTCCCACATTGAGAAAATACCAACCTTTTCAGATATACAAGCAATTAAGCTATCACTCTATATCCTAAGGGTCCGTTAGACTAAGAACAAAATTATAAAAATATATAGATAAACCTGCATTTCTTGATCAGGAAACAATGTGTATTTGCTGGCAGGATCAAATATAGGCATATATTTTTATTTCAATCAAAAACCTGATGTTACTGCACTAGTAGCTATTTACCCAAAAGATACAGATGTAGTGAAAAGGGGCACATGCACTCCAATGTTCATAGCAGCAATGTCCACAACAGCCAAACTATGGAAAGAGCCAAGATACCCTTCAACAGACAAATGGATGAAGATGTTGTCCTTGCATCAATGTGGATGGAACTGGAGGGGATTACACTAAGTGAAGTAAGTCAAGCAGAACAGAAAATTACCATATGGCTTCACTCATATGTGGAACATAAGCAATAGCATGGAGGACCACAGGGAAAGGGAGGGAAATCTGAAGGGGGAGAAATCAGAGAGGAAGAAGAACCATGAGAGACTATGAACCCCAGGAAACAAACTGAGGGTTTCAGAGGGGAGGGGTTGGGGTGAGGGGTAACATGGTGATGGGTATTAAGGAGGGTGAATGTTGTGATGAGCACTGGGTGTTATATGCAAATAATCAATCACTGAACACTACATCAAAAACTAATAATGTACTGTACAGTGGCTAACTGAACATTAAAAAAATCTGATGCTCTCTTGCAAACCACGGGTCTCTTGAGCATCTTTAGAGTACATTAAAATGTACTCTAATGTAGTTTTTTATTTTCTTTGTTCAAATTATTGATGACCTATCAAAATATGTATTATGTACTTCAGTATTAGAAGGAAATATTCAAAACAAAATTCAGAAAGAGACTAATTTTATGATTAAGTAGAAAGAATAATTGGTATACCTTTAATACTTTACTTCTTTTAACTAGATCATCTAAGTTGCACTTATCTGGCAGAATAGAAGGCAGGGTTTGGTATAACAATTCCCCCACCTCTTAGATTTGATTTCTGAGCACATTTAGGAATTTTCTTTTTTTTCCCCTTCCTTATTTCTGTTCTTAACAGAGCAGGAAGCTATGCTTTTCCCTACAGATAAATCATCGGCAACAGCATAGCCTGTGGCCCACTCTAATCCTTACCCATCTGAATTTAAGACGCTATCACAAGATTCCTTCTAAATCACCAAAATTTAACAGGGCTATTGTCTCTCTGCATTTCTATTTACCACTTACTCTGTACTTTGATGTGATACCAGTTCAAACTTCCTCTTCTCTATCCCTAATATAAAAGTTCTTCTGTCAGCAAAATAGGGCACATTGTCTTTCATCTTAATTTTTAAGATAATCATTTATATTTGGTTTATTATTTTAATTTTGAAAGCAAATAACTTATTTGCTATCAACTGCCTAAGAATAGTTTTTAATATTCACATGAGAATGTTCATGTAAAAGAGAGATTTGAGGGCACCTGGGTGGCTCAGTGGGTTAAAGCCTCTGCTTTCAGCTCAGGTCATGATCTCAGGGTCCTGGGATCGAGGCCCGCATCGGGCTCCCTGCTCAGCGGGGAGCCTGCTTCCCCCTCTCTGTCTCTGCCTGCCTCTCTGCCTCCTTGTGATCTCTCTTCCTCTGTGAAATAAACAAAATCTTTAAAAAAAAGAGAGAGAGAGTTTTGAAATTATAGCTCCAAAATCATGATGTCATTGGGAAGTATTCCACTGATATTGGTAATTCCATTTTAAGCAAATTTAATTACGTGGTCCATTGCTAAAACTATTTGTAATGCAGGTGTAGCATGATACAAAGTATATTAAACTTTAAAATACAGTAACTAAAAAGGTCAATTTTAGTTAAAGGTTGAGCCAAGGTCAGGCTCTGAGCTCAGCACAGAGTCTACTTGGCCCTCTCCCTCTGCTCCTTCCCCTGTCCACATGCTCTCAATCAAATAAATAAACAAATAAACAAACAAACAAATAAATATTTTTTTAAAAAATGAAAAGTAGAAAACATAAAAATAAATCAAATGAAGATATTTAGGGGTCCCAATGTCTTAAAATCCTGCTATCTTTTTTGATTGAATTTAAGCCCATCTTTTCCTGTTTTCCAACTGAATTATCTTAGTAGTGATTATGTTGGTGCCTTTTCTCCCACAGATTATGATATTTGATTACTTTTTTAAATTAACATATAACATATTATTTGTTTCAAGGGTACAGGTCTGTGATTCATCAGTCTTACACAATTCACAGTGCTTACCATCACACATACCCTCCCTCATGTCCATCATCCTGCCATTCCACCTCTCCCGCCCTCCCTCCACTCCAGCAACCCTGTCATCTTGTTTCTCTAATTCCTTGTATCAGTGAGATCATATGGTAATTTTCTTTCTCGAACTGACATATTTTGCTTAGGAAAACAACCTCTAGTTTCATCCACAACATTGCAAATGGCAAGATTTCAGATTTTTGATGGCTGCATAATATTCCCTTATCACACACACACACACACACACACACACACACACACACACACACACATTTACATTTTCTTTATCCATTCATCTGTTGATGGACACCTAGGCTCTTTCCATAGTTTGGCTATTGTGGACATTGCTGCTATAAACATCAGGGTGCATGTGCCCCTTCAGATCACTACATTTCTATCTTGGCAGTAAATACTCAGTAGTGGAATTGCTGAGTCATAGGGTAGCTCCATTTTCAACTTTTTGAGGACCCTCCATACTGTTTTCCAGAGTGGCTGTACCAGCTTGCATTGCCACCAACAGTGTAGGAGGGTTCTCCTCCTCACCAGTGTGAGGTGGTACCTCACTGTGGTTTTGATTTGAATTTTCCTGACACCGAATAATGTTGAGCACTTTTTCATGTGTGTTAGCCATCTGGATTCTTTGCAGAATGTCTGTTCCTGTCTTCTGCCCATTTCTTGGTTGGATTATTTGTTCTTTGGGTGTTGAGTTTGATAAGTTCTTTATAGATTTTGGATACTAGCCCTTTTCTGATATGTCATTTGCACATATCTTCTCCCATTCTGTTGGTTGTCTTTTGGTTTTGTTGACTGTTTCCTTTGCTGTGCAAAAGGAAGTCCCAATAGTTCATTTTTGCTCTTGTGTCCCTTGCCTTTGGTGATGTGTCTAACAAGAAGTTGCTGGTCAAAGAGGTTGCTGCCTGTGTTCTCAAGGATTTTGATGGCTTCCTATCTCACATTTAGATCTTTCCTCCATTTTCTTTCCTCCATTTTGAGTCTATTTTTGTGTATGGTATAAGGAAATGGTACAGTTTCATTCTTTTGCACGTGGCTGTCCAATGTTCCCAACACCAATTGTTGAAGAGACTTTTTTTTTCATTGGATATTCTTTCCTGATTTGTCAAAGATTAATTGACCATAGAGTTGAGGGTCCATTTCTGAGGTCTCTATTCTGTTCCATTGATCTATATGTCTACTTTTGTGCCAGTACCATACTCTCTTGATGCATATAGCTTTGTAATAGAGCTTGAAGTCCAGAATTGTGATGCCACCAGCTTTGGTTTTCTTTTGCAACATTCCTTTGGCTATTCATGGTCTTTTCTGGTTCCATACAAATTTTAGGATTATTTGTTCCAGTTCTATGAAAAAAAGTGATGGTATTTTGATAGGGACTGCACTATGTAGATTGCTCTAGGTAGCATATATATCTTAGCAATATTTGTTCTTCCAAAACATGAACATGGAATATTTCTCCATTTCTTTGTGTCTTCCTCAATTTCTTTCATGACTGTTCTATAGTTTTCTAAGTACAGATCCTTTGCTTCTTTGGTTAGATTTATTCCTAGGTATCTTATGATTTGGGATAAAATTGTAAATGGGAGCCATGCCTTAATTTCTCTTTCTTCTGTCTCTGTTGGTGTACAGAAATGCAACTGATTTCTGTGCATTGATTTTATATCCTGCCACTTTACTGAATTCTTGTATGAGTTTTAGCAGTTTTGGGTGGGGTCTTTTGGGTTTTTCACTTAAAGTATCATATCATCCACAAAGAGTGAAAGTTTGATTACTTGTTTGCTAATTCGAATGCCTTTTATTTCTATTTTTGTTTCTGAAGCAATGTCCACAATAGCCAAACTATGGAGAGTGCTCAGATGTCCATCAACAGATGAAAGGGTAAAGAAGATGTGGCATGTGTATACAATGGAATACTCGGCCAACAAAAAAGTGAAATTTTTCCCTTTGCAATGACATGGATGGAGCTAGAATGTATTATGCTAAGCAAAATAAGTCAATCAGAGAGAGACAATTATCATATGATCTCACTGATAAGGGGAGTTTAAGAAAGAAGGCAGGGATCATAAGGGAAGAGAGAAAAAAAATGAAACAAGATGAATCCAGAGAGGAAGACAAGCCATAAGAGACTCTCAATCTCAGGAAACAAACTGAGGGCTGCTGAAGGGGAGGAGGTTGGGGGGATGGGATGGCTGGGTGATGGACATTGGGGAGGATATGTATTGTTGTGAGCACTCCGTCCTGTGTAAGACTGATAAATAACATACCTTTACCCCTAAAAAATACATGATATATTAATAAAAATAAATAGAGACTCCCATTAGCAGTGTCCCTGATATCAAGGGCTCTCCACTAAGTCATGCATCTGGTACTTTCTCAGTAATTTTCTTTCTGGAAAATTAAAGAGCTTTGTACAGAAAGAATTTGGATATCTATTTAAAGCAGATTTTCCATTGACTCACAACAGTAACTATTCATTTTTTGAAAAGAGTGTTCAAAGTACTGATTTTTTTCCAATAAATCACATTTAACACCTTTCAAACTAAACTTCTCCTATGAAAAACTTATTTGAAATATAATATCCAGAACTTACACATGCCAGAAATTTTTGTTATTTAGTTATTTGGATACTGAAGATTGATAGAATGAAGCTACCAAGCAAGAATGTAGCTACCTAGCAAAGACAAGATAAAGCACAGATTAAGAAGACTGGACAGACTTCCCAATCTCTCTTTCCATTTTGAGTCATTTTCAATATATCAAAAAATGAAGTTAAAAAATAAATCTATTTGCTTCAACACTTTATCATCCATCTACTTCTTAACAAGAACAAAAACAATATCATCTTTTTCCCTTAAATCCAACCACCATTACTTTTAAAACCTCAGTAAATAAAAAACAGATGCCTTCACTGTGTACAAAATTAAAGTTACTCTATCTCCAAATCCATTAACCTCTCTGAGAGTGCACTCTATTGCAAACATTGATAGTGCCTGTTAAACTTACATACTGAGAAAAAGATAAATGAGAATGAGAAGAGATATGATAGAAGTAGAAGAGAAAATTGGCATCTGCCATCTAATCTGCAGCACTGGGATCTCTTAGAAAATAAATACACCATCAGTCATGTCAATTAATCTACACTATACCAGTCCCCAGCCAGAGGACAGGCAACCTAGATGAGGGGAACTGGAATAATCACAGTATGACATCAGTTTTATTAGGGACAACATTGGGCAGAAGAGACCACTTAATGATGTGGTCAGAATGTACAACCAACACTGCGATAACCAATGCCAAAATGAAGTCTGGCTACCATAAGTGTACCAATGTTTGAAATTCACTATACAGTAGAAAAAGAAAAAAAGATTCTGAGTAAACATCCAGATGGCAGAGGATCCAAAAACTTAAGGATGACAGCAAAGGGATAAACGTGGACATGTCAAAGGAAAGAATCAAAATTCTGATTTAAGAACATTTCTTGCAAAAAAAATTGAAAAAAAGAACATTTCTTGGGCGCCTGGGTGGCTCAGTGGGTTAAAACCTCTGCCTTCAGCTCAGGTCATGATCTCAGGGTCCTGGAATCGAGGCCCGCATCGAGCTCCCTGCTCAGCCAGGAGCCTGCTTCCTCCTCTCTCTCTCTCTCTCTCTCTCTCTCTCTCTCTCNTCTCTCTCTCTCTCTCTCTCTCTCTCTCTCTCTCTCTCTGTCAAATAAATAAATAAAATCTTTTAAAAAAAGAACATTTCTTGCCACTTTTCTTTAATCGTATTTGCTCACATTTATTTTTCCCCTCCTGTTTATGCAGAGCATTGGCATATGGATGAATAAAAGAATGAAATGTTATCTAAAACACTTAAGATATATTATATGAATTTAATTCACACTTTGGCAGAATAAATGTGTATTGGTGTCTTTTGTGTCTCAACTAACCCTCACATCCTCTCCAAAAACCTTGCTTTTGGTTACAGTCAGCATTTGAAGACAGGTAAACTATATGGTTCTCTTCCTTTTCTCCCTGTCCTGCTTTTTACTCAAGAAGTGGTTGAAAGGGTATTGAAATTCATACTCCTTCCAGAATTATGAACACTAGAATAGACCTATCAGCCATTGTTTGAGATGGTGGCTACAGTGATATTCTGATAGGATTAAAGATTAGCATTCAACCCAATCTGCTGGATCCCTCATGACATATTCTGAATATGACCAGTGGCTAGTGGAGTGTATCTACTTTGGATTAACGAAGAACCATTAAACACAAAACATCTCTCAGTCCAGAACTTCCCTATACCCTATTCTGTCCCTAAGCCAAGATCATAAAAATTACCTCTAATATTCTTCCAATACTTGTATTGCTTTACCTCTTAAATTTAGATCCTTGATCCATTTCAAGGTAATTTAGTTTGTATGTTTGTATGGTGTGATTGTTTTTGCATATTGATACATGGATATCCAACTTTTCTAGCACTAGCTGAAAAGTTTTCTAGCTGAAAAGACTCTTCTACAATGAATTACTAACTTTACCAAAAATCAGTTCTGTTCCATTGATCTCTCTCTGTCTTTAGGTCAGTACCACACTGGTTTAACTAATGTAGCTTTAAAGTAAGTTTTGAAATCAAGGAGGCTAAGTTCTTCAATTTGTTCTACTTTTTAAAATTTTTTTGGTTCTTCTGGGTTCATTTCCATTTAAATTCTCAGATCAGGTTAACAATTTTTTAATTATATTTCAAAGTTTAGAATAGTTTTGGGTTTCTGGAAAAATTACAAAGAGAAAACAGAGCATTCACTTGTACATCACACTCAGTTTCCCTGATATTAACATCTAAAATTATTATGGCGTTTTTGTCACAATTATGAACCCAGATTGATATATTGTTAACTGAAGTCCATATTTTTCATTTGGATTTCTTCAGCTTTCCCCTCATGTCTTTCCTCCATTCCGGGCTATTATCCAGGTACCACATTTAGTTGTCTCCTTAGGCCTCTCTTGTTGTAGCAGTTTCTTAGAATTTCCTTGTTGATGGCCTTGACAGTTTTGAGGAGTGCTGGTCAGGAATTTTGTAAAATGTCCTTCAACTGATTTATCTGACTTGTTTTGCTGGGGGTTATGGGTTTTGGGAAATAAGGCCGCTAGGGTGAAGTGCTATTTTCATCATGTCATATTAAGGATACATACTATCAGCATGATATCATTGTCAATGCTAAACTTTATGACCTGACTGAGGTACTGTTTGTTAGATTCCTTTATTTTATTTTTTTAAAGATTTTATTTATTTATTTATTTATTTATTTATTTATTTATTTATTTATTTCACAGAGGGAGAGAGATCACAAGGAGACAGAGAGGCAGGCAGAGACAGAGAGGGGGAAGCAGGCTTCCTGCTGAGCAGGGAGCCCGATGAGGGCCTTGATCCCAGGACCCTGAGATCATGACCTGAGCCGAAAGCAGAGGCTTTAACCCACTGAGCCACCCAGGCACCCAAGATTCCTTTATTTTAAATTTACACCCCCCTCCCACCTTCTATCCTGTACTCTTTGGAAGGAAGTTACTCTGTACAGACTACATTTAAGAAGTGGCATACAGGCATAGATCATTTTATTGCAATTCACTTCATTGAGCTTTGTGGATATTGCTTTTTTTTTTATTTTTAACAAATTGGCTTTTGGCTGCTCTGAATCAAGCAAGTCTACTGGCACCATTTTCCAACAGTATTTTTTTTTATTTCATGTCTCCATATCACATTTTGGTAATTCTCAACATATTTCAAACTTTTTCATTATTTGTTTATTGTTATCTGTGATCAGTGATTATGATTTGCTGAAAGATCAAATGATAGCATTTTTAGCAATAAAGTATTTTTCATTTTTTGATAAAGTATTTTTAATTAAGGTATGTACATTTTTTTAGGCATAACGTTATTATACACTTAATAGAATATAGTATAGTGTAGGGGTGCTGGGTGGCTCAGTCACTGGGTGCCTGCATTCGGCCCAGGTCATGACCCCAGGGTCCTGGGTTTGACTCTGCATTGGGCTCCTTGCTTAGTGTGAAGCCTGCTCCTCCCTCTCTCACTCCTCATGCTTGTGTTCCCTCTCTTGATATCTCTGTCAAAAAAGTAAATAAAATCTTTAAAACTACATAAATTATTTTTTAAAAAAGAATGTAGTACAGTGTAAGCACAAAGTACAGAGCATATTTTATGCATTGGAAACCAAAAAAAAATTTTTTTTTAATTTTATTTTTATTATTTGCCCAAGGGGTACAGGTCTGTGAATCATCAGGCTTACATCTTTCACAGCATTCACCAAAGCACAAACCCTCCCCAATGTCCATAACCCATCCACCCTATCCCTACCCTCCCACCCCCCAGTAACCCTCAGTTTGTTTTATGAGATTAGAAGTCTCTTATGGTTTGTCTCCTTCCCCATCCCATCTTGTTTCATTATTTTTCCCTCCCTACCCCCCACAACCCCCCACCCTGCCCCTCAAGTTCCTCATATCAGAGAGATCATATGATAATTGTCTTTCTCTGATTGACTTATTTCGCTCAGCATAATACCCTCCAGTTCCATCCATGTCGTTGCGAATGGCAAGATTTCGTTTCTTTTGATAGCTGCATAGTATTCCATTGTATATATATACCACATCTTCTTTATCCATTCATCTGTTGATGGACATCTAGGTTCTTTCCATAGTTTGGCTATTGTGGACATTGCTGCTATAAACATTCGGGTGCACGTGCCCCTGAGGATCACTACCTTTGTGTCTTTAGGATAAATACCCAGTAGTGCGATTGCTGGGTCGTAGGGTAGCTCCATTTTCAACTTTTTGAGGAATCTCCATACTGTTTTCCAGAGTGGCTGCACCAGTTTGCATTCCCACCAACAGTGTAGGAGGGTTCCCCTTTCTCCGCAACCTCGCCAACATCTGTCATTTCCTGACTTGTTGATTTTAGCCATTCTGACTGGTGTAAGGTGGTATCTCGCTGTGGTTTTGATTTGTATTTCTCTGATGCCGAGTGATGTTGAGCACTTTCTCATGTGTCTGTTGGCCATTTGGATGTCTTCTTTGGAGAAATGTCTGTTCATGTCTTCTGCCCATTTCTTGACTGGGTTATTTGTTTTATGGGTGTTGAGTTTGAGAAGCTCTTTATAGATTTTGGATACTAGCCCTTTATCTGATATGTCATTTGCAAATATCTTCTCCCATTCTGTCAGTTGTCTTTTGGGAAAACCAAAACATTTTGACTTGCTTTACTGCAGTGGTCTAGAACCAAGCCACGATATATACAAGGTATCCCTGAATCTAGGTAAGTTACTTGAAACTACTCCCCCCCCCATATATATTAACTTAGTCAATCATTTGTTTATAGTATTATGGATTAATGAATAGGATCTCTTATTTTGGAGCTATAATCCATTACTATTTTATTTGATTGTTCAAATTGCTCCACCTTTGGCTTTTAGGAGCTCTTCCAGTTCATCCCTTAGTCCCTCTGACATATGACCATAGTTGTGATTTTTATTTTTACCTTTGATTTGAGCACTTCCTTACTATTTAGCATTGTAACTTGGTGCAAGAAGGCATATAGGGGGCACCCGGCTGGTTCAATTGGTAGAACATGGGACTTTTGATCTTGGGGTTTTGAGTTCAAGCCCCACATTGGGTGTAAAACCTACTTAAAAAAATAAAAAAAGAAGAATGGCTTTGACAAAGTGGTAAAATTATTAATTAAAAAGAAACAATGTTGTAAGATCTTGTTTTTTTTCCTAATATGACAACCTATGACTTCTTCTCTAGATTTTATTTATTTATTTACTTATTTATTTATTTATGAGATAGATACAGAGCCTGTGTGAAGGGGGGGAGGAGCATAGGGAAAGGGACAAGCAGATTCCACGCCGAGGGCAGCACATGATATGGGGCCCTATCCCATGACCCTGAGACCATGGCCTGAAGAGAAATCATAAGAGTCAGACACTGAACTAGCTAAGCCACCAATTAGAGTATCTAATTCACTCATATTTAATGTAATTAGTGATGAAGCTCAGTTTTCATCTGTCATTTTGTTATTTTTTGTAAGTCTCATCAATGTCCCTGTGATCCTTTTTACTTCCTCTTTCTGTTGTAAACCAGTATTTTTATAGCCCTTCAATTAGTGTTTTTACCTATATTTTCAACCTATTTATAGTGGTTGCTTTATTTATAATAATGCATCTTTAACCTCACAATCTACCTCTGGTTAATAGTGATTTAATTCTGGTAAAATCTAACAACTTCAAATCAGATTAGCTTCATTGCTTCAATCCGCTTGTGCTATATTTATATTCAGAATGTATACATACTCTGGTGCTCCTCAACTTTTTTCTATGATTACAAGTTATAATTTTTTTACCCCAAAGACTTTTTTTGTAGTGAACGCTAATAAAATTACTGTTTTTGCTTATCCAACAGTGTATTTTGCCTTTTTTGAGGGCTTGTTTTTCTGGAAAAAGAATTTTGATAGACAATTTTCTTTTAGCACTTTGAATGTATCATCATATTGCCTTCTTGACCTTCCTTGTTTCTAATGGGGAAAGCATGATAACATGTCCCTATATGTGATGAGTTGTTTCACACTTGTAGCTTAAGTTGGTATTTACTTTGCCTTTGACTTAGCACTTTGATTTTGATATGCGGAAGTTGTGCTCAAACACCGCAAATATATAAGGCTTCCAGTCTCTGCCAATGGAGCAGTATGTGAGTTGAGAGAAGCATTCAAAGTTGTAGTATGTTCTCCATCTCCCTTGCTTTTTGCATTTTGCCAGGATTTCTAGAGTCCGCTGCAGATGAGAAAGCTTAGGAGGGGTTATTTCACTCCTTTTCTGCTTCTTTTATGTGTAAGTTCTCCCCCATAAACTTTTGGCCAACTGACTGCCACAAACCAGAATGCAAACTTGGGCTAACATTGTTGCAAGTTTTCTCTGTGATTTTAAGCCAAATCTGCCAGTTAAGATGAGCAAACCTGCAGGTTTTCTCTGCCCACCCAGAACTGTGGTTGACACCTCTGCCAGAAGAACCTATGATCTTTAACGTAAAGTTAGAGTTCTTCCAGTTTGAGCTGGGCATGTGTTGAGGGGAAATAGAAAAGTTAGGAGTGCTAGGCAAGAAAATCATTGTCTTCCACCATTCTCATTTGGAATTCGTTCATTTTTTAAATAAACACTTTTAAATATAAATATAATATAAACACTTTTAAATATAACACTTCTGATACATGCCTCTAGTCAGTACCCAATGCCTTTAAATGGCTGGATTTTCTTAAATCATTTTATCCATTTTATCCTAAATGCTAAATAATAAAGACCTTTCCTACACTTGTTTGTATTTGTTTTCTAGAAGGGGATCACCTAGCCTTCTGGAACAATTACTGGAAACCCTATAATTATTAAATTTTTTTTTAAAGATTTTATTTATTTATTTCACAGAGGGAGAGAGATCACAAGGAGGCAGAGAGGCAGGCAGAGAGAGAGAGGGAGAAGCAGGCTCCCCGCTGAGCAGGGAGCCCGATGCGGGCCTCGATCCCAGGACCCTGAGATCATGACCTGAGCCGAAAGCAGAGGCATCAACCCACTGAGCCACCCAGGTGCCCTTATTAAATTTTTAAAAGGGATTCAGTGAAACCGCTGATAAAAATGAAGTGCTATATCTAGTCATAGCGGGGAGGGGAAGAGATTCAGGTATTTAAACCCTAAGTGAAAATTGAATATTGTTAGAAACTTATTGAAGACATATGCTTATTCTCTAAAGACTCATGCTTAACATTTACAGATTAATAGAAGGTTGTGGCTTTTCTATGACCCTGATTATATCTGAAGTTAAGTATGTATTTGTTTTTATGTATTAGTTGCAGATAAAGTTATCAACTTTGAATATGGCTTGCATATTGTATAAACTGCTCAGAATTCTCACAAATGAGTGTCACCCCATGTGTTCTCCACACCCTCCCAGCTTTTAATATGTGTGGCAGGCCTGAGTTGTGCTTACAAGGTACCTTCATTCTCTAAGAGCACTGCCTGCTTGGCTCTAAAGTGCGGCACCCAGCCACCCATGCCTGCTCCTGTCCTGCTCTAGTGCCTTCCTCATTTCATAGCCAAGGAGATGGTGTTGGCGTGGTATAGAGAAATCACTGGAGATTTAGTAGGTAATCTCTATGCCAGACTTGGCTCTGCTTAGCAACTTCTGTGCTGCCCAAAGTCTGCTCACTGAAAGGACACTTAAGAACAGTGTTTGGAAAACACATTTAAATCCAGCAATCAGGGCACAGTAAACTTAGGAATCATTTTTTATAATGATAATAATATTAATTATCATTATACAATCATCATATATCATACGTATCATCATATAATATAAAAATTAATTATAATTAATTTAAAAATAATAAAATGCTATGTGATTCACAACGAATGTGACTTTTCTAAGTGATCAATCAACCCGGGTTCTTACTTCTGTGTCGCCTGGTATAGCTAGAGCTCTGTGGTTTGGTAGGTATAAAGGAGAAATGCCTGCCAGCATGGATTGTGTGCACAGGACGTGGATCCACTTACCACAGCTGTCCAGTGTCTGCTGGGGGAGACACTGCAGGGCTGCAAAGACACACCTGCTCAGGTGGCAGCAGTGGCGGCAGGTCCAGGCTCCATGCATGATTCGTGTGCCACATTCACTGAGGAGGCAGAGATGATGAAGTTTTAGAATATAACTGAGTTCCAGAGCCTACAGCCAAGAAAGAATTCTTAAGGCATCTCGGGTGCAAAAAGGTAATTTTATTAAAGCACAAGGACAGGACCCATGGGTGGAAAGGATTGCTGCCCCAGGGTTGTGAGGAGTGGCTGATTATACACTATGGGGTTGGGAGAGGTAAGGAAAAAGGGAGGTTTCAAAAGAATTTTCATATGCTAAAGAAGACCTTGAAGATGCCAGATACCAGAGACCTTGCCATTGTCAAGTTAAGGTTGTTTTTCCCTTCTTAGCAAGGTATTAACCTGAAGATAGTTGGGAGATTCCTGAGAGAATGTCACTCACATCCCACCTGGGGGTGGAGGGGGAGGGGGTTGGGGG
>LNAC01001703.1:93664-114102 GCA_002007465.1 Ailurus styani
CTCTAAGGTTGTTGAAGGTGGAGGTGGAAAGTCTTACCTTCTATAAGTCCTTCCTGCTGAATAGGGGCATAGACCCACTCAGGTCAGTTTGGTCAGTTTGGGAATGCGGAGGGGAGTTACAAGATGGAGGCAGCTGAATCCAACTCTGACAGTAAAGAAGTATCTCTGTGAGTGGTAAGGATCATCCATCAGTGTGAAGTCACTAGCAATGGAGTCTCAGCACCAGGTAAAAAAACACTAAAGAAGGCAACACAGTAAGATTAGTAAGGCTGTAAATATATATATATATATATATATATATATATATATATATATATATATATTTATATATTTATATTTATATATATATAGAAGCTGAAAAAAAAAGAATGAGAAGTCCAACAAAGAGATCTTTGATCATTGACCATAATCCTCCTTTAAACCAGGAACTTAACCAATTACTGAGAGAGAAAGAAGGATTTTGTAGAGCTCCAATTTGGGTATTCATATCTTTTATTAGTCTGGTGACATTTTTGTGATAATCTGTGATGTACACACAACATTCTGTCTTTTTTTTAAAGATTTTATTTATTTATTTGACACAGAGAGAGAGATTACAGGTAGGCAGAGAGGCAGGCAGAGAGACAGGGAGAGGAGGAAGCAGGCTCCCTGCTGAGTAGAGAGCCTGATGCGGGCCTCGATCCCAGGACACTGAGATCATGACCTGAGCCGAAAGCAGAGGCTTTAACCCACTGAGCCACCCAGGCGCCCACAACATTCTGTCCTGATAACTGTGCATGTGCCACCCTGTGCTGCATTTAGGACATCTCAGGCCATTCTATTTTGTAGGACTGCCTTGCGCATCCATGTGACTTTGATATTAAGTAAGGAGATGCTATTTAGTGAATCATTGAGTGCTTTCATGGTGTATTTATTAAGGGCTTCTACATGCCAAATGACATTCCCTAGCCCTACAGATGGAGCAAAAATGGGTGTTAAGTGATCATACCATTTAAAAACAATCGTGTCCATCTTTGCTTTAAGTTGGGGAGATTAGTTGGAGTAGTGATGGTTTTAGTAATGGGTCCATGAATCCAGGCAAAATCTAAGGTGCAGCGACCTATCCACCCCAGAGGAAGCCAGGTCCACAGGTTAGTTCCACATAGTCAGTGGGTTCCATTTGGAGCTAGAAATCTGATGCCAGGTCACCTTACCCAATCAGTAGCAAACCAGTGAGTAGCCTGGAGTAATATTATTTGGGAACATGCTTCTAATGATAGCCATCCTAGATGTCATGTGTTATTTGTCCAAGTATCATCTATATGATTTGTTTGCTCCCAGCATAAAACTGCCTTTGGACTAAGCTGTCCAATTGTGGGTGTGAGTCACAAATATGTACTCCAAATCTGATATATGCCATCCTCAGTATAGTGATAAGTAGGGCTTTGTAGCTTAGGCCCTGGTTGATGGGTATTAATTTGTGGGTTTATAAGGTCAGTTAAGATTCTAACAGTTTAAGGGTATGAAAAAGTTTGGTTATATCTTGGTGAACTCCATGTCTTACCGATCATGGGCCAGGAAGAAACATTTTGATTAGTGATAGATTTATCCTGATACATATTATCTCCATATATTATTTCTGAAATATAATCATGTAGAGAGTGCCAATCAGTGCCCTGTAAAGGGGAAAACCACCAGGGTAACCCAGATGTCCTTGACATAGGCAAAATTCCACATACCCAGCAACCCGTTTGATTTTGTAGGTCAGCATAATGCTGTGCCCACTGTAGAAAGGAATTATCAGTTAAGATAGGTGAAAGGAAAATAAAAAGAACATATAAAATCTTCATTTTCATTTGAAGAGGAGTTTGAGGTCTTCTCTGGGTTCATGGGAGTAAGAAGTCACTGTTAGTTTGCTCACTGGCTGCCTGTGAAGGAGGTACAGGTTTTATTCTAGATATATGGGCCCATGAAGAGTGTCCTTCTATTTTTACTGCAGTGGGAGCACACAGTATGACCCGATATGGACCTTTCCTTTTTGGATTTAGGTTTTCTGCTGTGTCTGACTTCCAATTTTTTAAATAAACTATGTTTCTGGGACTTATATGGGGTGGGTTTTTGGTTATAGTTAAATCAGGCTTTGGGAGTATAGGATATTAGTATTAATATTATAGGATATAATATATAGGACAATATAGTATTAGTACATTCATTGAGTAACTTAAGAATTAAATGAGCTTTCAGTGAATAATTTAATAAAGCATTGTAATCTTCATCTAATAACAGATCTACAGAAAGAAATGGTTTTCTGTACAATAATTGAAAAGGGCTAAGTCCTAGAGGTTGTTTTGAAGTAGTTCTTATCCTGAGAAGTCCTATTAGCAAAAGAGTAACCCAATTTTCCTGGGTTTCTACACTAAGTTTAGCAGATGGCATTTTATTATTATTTTTTTCTAAAGATTTTATTTATTTATTTGACACGGAGAGAGAGATCACAAGTAGGCAGAGAGGAAGGCAGAGAGAGAGAGAGGAGGAAGCAGGCTCCCTGCCAAACAGGAAGCCCTATGCAGGCCTTGATCCCAGGATCCTGAGATCATGACCTGAGCTGAAGGCAGAGGCTTTAACCCACTGAGCCACCCAGGTGCCCAGCAGATGGCATTTTAAAGTATGATTAACCTTTTCTACTTTCCCTGAGGATTGTGGATGCCAGACTGAATGCATGAAATACTTAATTTTTAAGGCTTGGGCTATTTGCTGAGTTATTTGAGCAGTAAAAGGAGGACAACCATCACTTTGAAGAGATTGAGGAAGGCCAAATCTAGGAATAATTTCTCACAATGAAATCTTAGTTACTTTTAAGGCTCTTTCAGTTTTACATGGAAAGGCCTTGATCTATCCAGTGAAGGTATCAACACACACTAATAGAACTTATAGTGTTTGCAAGGTGGCTTTGGTTTGAAATCAAGTTGGCAGTCCTCTCCTGGATAGGATCCACACTTTTGGACTGGTTTTAAAAGAGGGGGAGGGTGAACTGCACCTTCTGAATTTACTTGGTCAGACAATACAGGATGGGCAGACCTGTTTTATCGTGGCTGTTAAATTTACTCCATCAAATATATTTTTAGTTAAATGTTTTAAAGCATCATTGCTCAAATGAGTAACCTGGTGCAGGCCCTGTATCACCTTCCATTGACTCTTTTTGGGTATAAAAACTTTTCCCTCATTGTTAACAAGCCAGTCCTCTGTATTTTTAGTATATCCTTGCTCCTGACCTATGTGAATTTCCTGGTCTTAATAGACTGGAATAAGGGATTCCATTGGAGTTAAGACTGGTATAAGGCTTAATGTCTATTTATATTTTGCTTCCTTTTTGGTTGCACAGTCTGCTAAATTGTTCCCTTTAGAGTCTAAGGTCATATCCTTTTGATATCCTTTAAGGTGAATCACAGCTACCTCCTAGGGCAGGTGTACAGCCTCAAGAAGGGTAATGATTTCATGCCCATATTTGACTGGGGAGGTATGGCTTGATAGAAATACCCTTCCGTTCCAAATAGCTTCATGAGCATATAGTACCAGAAAGGCATATTTGGAGTCAGTATAAACGTTACTTTTTAGACCTTTTGCCAATAGACAAGCACAGGTGAATGCCATTATTTCAGCTTTTGTGGCAGAAGTATTTATTGGAAGGGGTTTTGCCTCAGTAGTTTTAATCAGACTAACTATAGCATATCCAACCTTTTTTTTTTCTCCATGAAGCTACTCCCATCAGTAAACCAATTATCATCTGCTTTTTTAATAGAGGAGTCTTGTAAATCTGGCCTGCTAGAATAGACAATATCAATGATCTCTGAACTATTATGTTCTAGAGGTACAGTGGTCAGGACCAGGCATAAGAGTGTCTGGGCTGGGGGCACCTGGGTGGCTCAGTGAGTTAAAACCTCTGCCTTCAGCTTAGGTCATGTTCTCACGGTCCTGGGATTGAGCCCCGCATCGGGCTCCCTGCTGAGCAGGGAGCCTGCTTCCTCCTCTCTCTTTGCCTGCTTCTCTGCCTACTTGTGATCTCTCTTTCTCTCTCTGTCAAATAAATACAAATCTTAAAAAAAAGAGAGAGAGAGAACCTGGGCTCAAAGTTTGACAAGTTTTAAGTATTATTTTAGGTGTATCTAGAAGCATAGCCTGATATTTAGTAAGGCAGCCTCCTGTCATCCACTGCTAGCCCTTGCTCCCTAAGACCCGATGTGAAGTCATTACTGTTAGGTCCCTAAGACCCTATGCGAAGTTATTACTGTTAGAGACTATGAGCTTTGAGGTTTCTTCTACCAGGAGGGCTGTGGCAGCCACTGCTCAAAGACAAGCCAGCCACCCTTGGGCAACACTGTCAAGTGACTTTGAAAAACAGCCCAACGGTCTTGCTTCATTTCCTAATTTCTGGGTGAGAACTCCCAAGGCTTGGCTCTGCTTTTCTGCTACTTATAGAGTGAAAAAGTTTTTCTAAATTTGTTAATGCCAAACCTGGAGCTGACAAGAAGTTTAGCCTTTAATGTTTGAAAGGCCATCTGCTGAGCTTTAGTCCAGAGCAAGGGTTCCTCACCAGGGCCTTTAAATTAAGTCATACAATGGTTTGGCTAAGAGTCTAAAACCAGGAATCCATAGGCGGCAAAAACCTGCCATACTTAGAAAAGTGTAGAGTTGTTTTTTTGTAGTCAGAGGCTCAAGATCTAGTACAGATTTTTTTTCTATCAGTAGACAGAATACGGTGACCTGGTGTCAGTTTGTATCCTAAATATTGTACTTTTGTTCAGATATGTGTGCCTTTTTAGGGGATACACAATATCCTCTATTTGCCAAGAAAATAATTAATTAATTAAATTCTATAAAAATAGAATTTTTATCAGATGTCTCCTTTGTGGGACTACAGATTAGAATGTCTTCTACATATTGAATTATTATCCCTTCAGACAAAGATATATCATGGAGATCTTTGCTAAGTGCAGCTCCAAATAGGTGAGGACTGCTTTTAAATCCCTGTGGCAAGACTGTCCAGGTTAATTGAGCAGCCTCATGGGCTTGAAGGTGTGGCACTCAAAGGCAAATAGCAGCTGCGTTTCCTCACTTAGTGGGATGCAAAAAAAAGGCATCTTTTAAGTCAAGTACTGTAAACAAGTTGGTGTAACCAGGGACTAGGGTGAGAATAGTGTATGGATTTGGCACTATGGGATGAATAGGTGTTACTGCCTCATTTATAGCTCTTAAGTCTCATACCATCCGATATTCACCATTTGGCTTTTATACTGGTAAAATTGGGGTGTCAGAAGGAAATTCACAAGGCTTTAAAATACTATGTCTGAGAACTTTTCAATAAGTGGTTGCAACCCAGCCTTAGGTTTTAGAGGGTATTGTTTTTTATGAGGTATATTGGTTGGGTCTCTTAAGGTCACCTTAACTGGTTGGGCTGTAAGAGCCCATCCTGGGATATCACAATCCCAGACCTGTGGATTTACTTTCTTCCAGACATTGGAAGGCATAATAAGGTACCATTTTAGCTTTCCAGACATTAAAGAGAACAAGCCATCCTCCTCAATAATAAGAGCAAGTCAGCTACATGCAGTTTATACATTAAGTCTCATCCAAGTAATGGAGTGGGATAAGATGGAAGGACTAGAAAAACATGAGTGACCAACTGACTTTTATATTTACAGGTTAAGGGCATTGTTTGATGGCACATTTTAGTTTCCCCTTCTATGCCAATAACTTTAAGGTTAGAAAGACAAGTAGGGCCAGAGTGCTGAATAAAGACAGAGTAAGTGGCTCCTGTATCAATAAGAAAATTGATAAACTTACCTCCCACATCCAGGGTAACCCTGGGGTTCAGTCATTTTGATGTCAAAGGGAGCCAGACCATCCTCAAGACTGTCATGCCAGTTCCTCCAGCTCTGACTCTCGGTAAGGGGAGTGAGCGCCTGTCTTCCTCTCTCTCTGGAGATGAGGACAGTCTCTATTCCAATGTCCTGTTTCTTGACATACAGGACATGGACCTAGTGGAGAGCACTTGTTTGGACATTCTCTGCTCCAATGTCCAATCTGACCACATTTATAGCATGGGGACTTACCTAGTTCTGTTACCGGCCTTTTGCCCCTGGTTAGTCTGGTGCGGTAGGGAATCTGCAATAGCAGCAGCCATTATTTGAGCCTGTATCTTACCCTGCAATTTAGTTTTCCAATCCTTTTCTTGCCTTAAAGCCATATCTATATTATTAAAGACTTCGGTGGCTACTTTTAGTAGGCACTGGATGGGAATTTGAGGGCCTAAAGCTGTTTTAGTTAGTTTTCGCCAGATGTCAGGTGCATATTTAGTATGCTTACTCCCTCGGGTGAGGCTGGGTCCAAATTTGTATATTTATGGATGGCCTCTACCAATCGTCCCTGAAATTTAGCTGGATTTTCATCAGTCCCTATGTAATTTCCTTAAGTTTATCAAAGTTTACAAAGTTTACAGAATTACAAAGTTTACTTTTTCTATTCCTTCTATTAAACAAGTGATTACATGGTCTCATTTTTCTCTCCCTGCACTATCCTCCTGGTATTCCAGTGTTTTTCGGTGTTAGGGACAGCAACACTCCCAACGTTCCCTATTCTCTCCTTGCTCTCAGGGTACTCTTGTGCTCCCTCCCAGATTTATTTTCCTCATTGTGCAACAGCGAGTTAAATTTAATATATATATATATATATATATATATATATATATATATATATCCTTCCAGGTCAAATCAAGCATAATAGATACTTCTTGAAAGCCCTCAATAAGTTGAGAGGGATTTTTGGAATATTGTCCTAATTGTTGTTTTATGAGCCAAGTCTGCCATGGAGAACAGGACATAGACCCTAAAGTGTGCCCACTTCTCCATTAGCAACTTCCCTAACATAATGCATCCCATAATTAGGTGGGGCTCCTGGAAGATAGAGAGTCCCACTCCTGGTATGTCCAGCTAAGCTGGGAGCAGATGGGTCTTGGGGTTTATAAGGAGGAGAGATAACAACAGAGCCAGTGTCTTCTTTCTTTGGACTGGGTGGCAGTTTCTCCAATATCCCAGTTTTATTAAAAGGAATTGCCTATTTAGATACTCATCATCCAATATATCTGGAGGAGGGGGGAATCTGTTAACCTGGGTGAGAGTTAGACACACTCTACAAGAGGCCCATAGGTCTAGATCCCAGTTTAGGGACATAAAGGTTTGGACATATGGGACCTCAGTCCATTTGCCCTTCTCCTTGCAAAAGAGGTCTAACTGATAGATTGAATTGAAACTTAATGTCCCATTTATGGGCCATTTCTCATCTCCTAAGGAGTACTTAGGCCACTCAGAGTTACAGAAGATCATGTTTTTTTCTGTCTTAAATCTTGCAATCTGAATTGATTCCAATGGGTTAAAAGGCATTCCAAGGAAGAATCCTTGGGAACAGAAGAAGAGGATCCCATGTTCCTAGAAAAGTACAGAAAGCCCATTACCAAAATCCTCTTCGATTCCTGGGTTGTGTCTCAAGCAGATGATAGGTCAGAGGATCCACGTGTCAAAGGCGACCAGAGGTGTTCCTTAACGAAAATTGCTATTGATCACCATCCTGCCTTCCTGTGAAGGCATTTCTGCCATAAAAGTCCATGGAGGGGTGCCAGTGTCCCTCACCTTTCCCATCACATCCTAGGCTACAGATGGGTGCTTGGCGAATGGACTAAGATGATACTGTGCCATCCTACACTGTGGAAGTTGTGTTATTGCCCTGCTGATGAAGAAACAGAAATCTAGCTGAGGACAAGGCAGAAGCTGGCAACTTACACCCCCCTCCATGACATGTGTGGCATTCCTCAGGCATTTCTAGCTGCCCTAAAGGAAAAACAAATAGTTAACTTATAGAGATCACAATCCTGCAAGACCTGAGTCTTCCTCAGTTTACAAATGTCCTAGGGATTTACAAGCAAGAGGCTTCCTTATCAATAGCCTAACTTCCAAAAACTCATAACTCAGTTCCTGAAGCCCTAACATCATCTTCTCCTCCATAAAATTGAGGGAGGCTGAGGCACAGGGAAATGTAAATAAAGTTAAATTTCTTTGAAATCTAAAGCTTATTGATATGGACGTGTGATATCAGGAGCGTGACATTCCTCCATGGTGCTCTCAACTATCTTACTGTCAATACCTTACTAAAAGAAAAAACCTTAACTAGACAAATAGCAAAGCTTCCGGTATCCTGTTTGTCTTCTTTAATACAGGAAAGTTCTTTCAAGCCCTCCCTTTTCTTTATCTTCCTCAACCCCATAGTATATAATCAGCCACCCCTCACAACCCCAGGGTAGCAGCTCTTTCTACACATGGTATAAAGCACACGACCAGAAACAGTAAAGATTGAAATCCATCATGGTCTAAGCAACATTCCAAAACACATGGTCCTTATAGCCAACTTGCTTAGGAAACAGTCCCCAGTCGGGTTTTAATTCAATTGGGGACTGGTTTCTGGCAGCTCCCAGTGGAGGCCCCATGGCCAGAAGTGGCTAGATGTGGAAGGGATCACATTAGATCAATAAGGAGGAAACTTTACACAGGAGTCAAGATTGGCAGCAGTCCTGGTGACTTAGGTGGCTTTGCCATGCCCAAGACAGACAACTTTGTATAAGAACAGGAATAAAGAGAAGGCATCAGGTTTCTGGGTATTATTACCATTCTGGCCAAGGTACTGACTTCCAGGCAAAAGGCAGGCCTTCTCCTCCCTGTAGAGTAGCCACAGGCTAGAGGATTACAGCCTGAGCAAGCGACATGAAACTGTTCCAGTAAGACCGTACTCCTTGAAAAGCCCCTGAAATGAGAGAAAGGAAGAGGAGAGAGAAGTACAAAGTACTCACCAATTTTGCACCGAAGCTCAGAGTCCAGATGTAAAGACTCAAAGCCTCACATTCGGGCCCCAAATGATGACGTTTTAGAATACAACTAAGGTCCAGAGCCTACATCCAAGAAAGAATTCTTATGGCATCTCCAGTGCTAAAAGGTAATTTTATTAAAGCACTTAAAGACAAGACCCATGGGTAGAAAGAATTGCTGCCCCGGGGTTGTGAGAAGTGGCTGATTGTACACTATGGGGTTGGTAGAGGTAAGGAAAAAGGCAGGTTTCAATAGAATTTTCATGTACTAAAGAAGACCTTAAAGATGCCAGATACCAGAGCCTTCCCATTGTCAAGTTAAGGTTGTTTTTCCCTTCTTAGCAAAGTATTAACCTGAAGATAGTTGGGAGATTCCTGGAAGAATGTCACACATGTCCCACCTAGGAGTAGGGAGTGGGGGAGAGGTTGCAGGGTGTCCACTTCTGCTTTGTCCTCAGCTAGCCTTCCGTTCCTTTATCAGGGAGGCAGTGTCAGCCCCTCTGGCACAGGTGCACTAACCATGTCCATCCATGACCCATCCGGCCTGTCCTCCCCGCCCTTGGTGTCTGCTCCTGGACAGGCCCCTCCCTGTGCATCCACCCGGCCAAGCTTCCATCCACGTCGCACTCCCATCCCTCATGCCCTACTTGGGCGCCCCCACACACACCAAAAGTCAAGCTCTCCCTCTCCCCGCACCCGCTCCCACACCCCCACCTATGCTTCTGGTCTTGCTCCAACTATCTGCCAGTGAAGTGGGTTTGGCAAATGCAGAAGCTGCCCAGCATGCAAGTGCCACCATTCCTGCAACATTTCTGGGGGTGGAGTAGGGGTGGGGGCTTCTGTAGCCTGGGTGTTAGCATCTGCCTGCCTTTTGGGCCTTTGTATTAGATTATCCCCAGAGGGCCTCATGAGATTGCCCAGAGAGGCAATAAAGTTTAATTTAATTCCCTGTCAAGTGTTATTTGCTCAGATAAACCCTCCCTACTTTTTAATTTAAGTATGAAAAACAAACTGCTGGGGGTACTGGAGGGTCAAGAACCAGCTCTTGGAATCAAGGAGAAACCCTGGGGTCTGCAAGTAGGATTTTTGCTCTTCCTTCCTTTCATATGTTAAAGTCAGGCTGTGACTTCCCTGGATGATGATTAAAAATGGGTCTTCAGGGTGGGACCACCTACAGGTACAGAAAACCCTCCCAACCCCTTGTCCCTGCCTGAGAGACAAGGCCCCTCCTTCCTCCCCTCCCTACCCCCCACCTCGCCAAAGACATGGGGTCTGGAACCTGAGAGTCTCCAATAAGCCAAGCAAGGGGCCGCTTTTAACTTGGGTTGGAAACTTTGTTTTCAATATATTTAAATCACACTCCTCTAGACCTGAGCAAATGCAACATTGTACCAATGAAAGAATAAAACTTGTTTTCACAGCAAAAGAGCACCTCACTAGGACATATTTTTCACTTTTTAGTATACTGTCATGTGAAGTTGATAAAATGTGCTCTGTTGGATTGTTCATTTTATCCTTAATCTGCTCCAGGCTGTTCTCAGATCCTAAACTGGGAGGCCAGTGATGAAAATGACCACAAAGGTATCTGGGGGACAACGCAACTTACGACCTTGTAAAGCCCCGAAGCGGGGACTTGAATCCTGGGGTCGCCAGCCATCCATGCTTCCATGGATCCAGCTGAGTGTCTTCTGCTGGAGCTTCTGAGCTGTAACATTCTCAATTTCTTCTCTGTTATCTTTATGTTTCTCTCTTTGATAACCTTTGAAAAACATCGAAAATATGAGACTGATGATGATTAAGAAATAAATATACAATAAAAAGAGTATAAATAAAATGTTTCTTACTGTTGTTTCCCAAGTGGATGATGTGTAATGCCAAGCGGACAAAAAACAGAAGCCTAGGATGTTTAAAGAAAATTATTGAAAATTTAAAATATTAAATGTAGAAATGAATATGCTTAGAATGTAAAGCAATCATATATAAACATAAGTATATATAGTATTTAAATATAATAAATATTATGCCATAATTCTGTAACTTGTAGGTGTAACTTAATTAACGTCGTCATGCCTTAGATTTTGAGACCAAGGAAGTGTACATGTCCCTTAATGAGAAGGAACAATTGTGCATACACTGCAGTTTATTCTGAAAGCTTTTATTTTTTTTTAATATTTTATTTATTTATTTGACAGAGACACAGTGAGAGAGGAAACACAGGCAGGGGGAGTAGGAGAGGGAGAAGCAGGCTTTCTGCAGAGAAGGAAGCCCGATATGGGGCTGGATCCCAGGACCCCGAAATCATGACCCAAGCCAAAGGCAGATGCCTAAAAACTGAGCCACCCAGTCGCCCCTATTTTAGAGGCTTTTAAATGCCTCTCTCAGCCCTCAGATCTGGATGATGTGTGTCCTTACCTAACATGGTGTCTCTGAGTCATTTCCCACTGGCACGTCTGGTGTGAGAGTCTCCTTCTCTACATCAGTACATTGAAGATCAATTTCCAAGGGATTGCAGATCAGTTTCCAAGGAAGTTGAGTCTTCAGGCATTTTGTATTTAAAGGTATCTTTACTCCAGGTCCTGGAGTAACTGCATTAGGACATAAGATGGATAAGGAAAGAAGATACAGGTCTTCTCTTCTCTAGGTTGTGAGAAACAACAGTGAGATCTCTGGGTTCTGCTGTGGAAGCCCATTAGGCAGTGAGCTGCTGTGACAGGCAGGGCCCATGCTGAGCTCCCAGGACTGTACCTTTGATGTGGGAAACAGAAGCAGAAGAAAAGTTATTAAATTTCCTTACAACCTAGAGTCCACTGACAAGTCCTTGAAACAGGCAGAGTCACATTCCTCTAGGGACTCAACTGCCTCCACTTCAATACTTTGCTAAGAGCAAAAGGCAATCCTAGTCTGACTGTTCCCCACCCCCCAACCAGGATCCTGTAAGTCTACTTTAACATATAAAAATTCCTTTGAAAACTTCCTTTATCTCTAACCCTTCCAAGATATGTGCTGATAATCATCGCCAAGCATATGGCCCACCAATACACATCTGAAGGGTCTCATGACTAAGAATTTATTAGACATTAATAAATCACCTTTTCCCAACAACAGCTAGCTAGCCCCTCAAGGTCCTGGAAACCTTGCTTCCAAAATACCTCAGAGTCTTATTTACCCCTGCCCCCCTCCCAGTTTCCAAGTATATAATGCAACTCCAGGGCAGCAGCTCTTTCTGCCCATGGGTTCTGTCCCTGTGCTTTAATAAATCACCATTTTGCACCAAAGATGTCTCAAGAATTTTCTTGGTCATCAGCGCCGGACTCCGGCCTACTGAACTTCACTTATATTCTTTTATTTTTTCCTCACTTATATTTTAAAGCTTCGTCACCTTCACTGAGACCAGGTGAGGGTGGAGTGGTGGCTGGAGGTTTTGGCTGATTATCTCCTCAGTGGTGTTAACAGTGTTGACAGCAGCAGAAGTAGTCAAACCCTGATGTAAACATTGGTGGCTAAGGCAACAAGCTTTTCTCTCACCAGAAAAAAAAAAATTAAATCTCAACATGAAAAGAAGTTTTCACAGGAAAATGCAAATTTTATATTGCCTACTTTTGTTTGGTGGTGAGGGCCCAGCTAGGGAAGGGAGCCATTGTGTGGGCGGGAGACAGCAGGCATGGGTCCTCGAAGTCTTGACTGGGAAGCAGGAATATACAGGGAGACCATTTTACCATCTGCTTTCTGAGGATGTGTGAATCCTTCCACAGACAGCCTTTTCTCTGTGCCCAGCACAGTGGTCATATACATTATGTCATATACATTACCCATTTAATACAACATGCCTCTGGGGCAGGGTTTTTATTATTTCCCATTTAAGAGGAGAGGCAACAGAGGCTTATTTTAAGTCCCTCCAGCAGCTGGATCTTCAAACAATATGTAATGTACAAATTTTATGAGAAGAAGCCTACAGCATGCTCAGTCTGTGAAGACCATGGAGTGTAGAGGTGACTGCCCCAGTCATAGTCTGATGTTATGCTCTGAATCCAAGAAGGGGGTGATTGCCAAAATAAGGACTAAGGCCCTTTTATCATCACTAAAGAAGAGACTTTGCAAACCTGGGGCAAATCCTTCCATGATTTTAATATAAAAATAGCTTTCTAGAAATAGCATGCTTCCTCCAAGGATTAAACAGTCTTTGATACTGATTTAATTTTTAAAACCTTTAAATGTGAGGTTTATCAAAGATGCTATTAAATAAAGCAAGAAAGCAAAGGGAATTGGTGAGTCTGCCTGCCATGGGCCTCCCAAGGACTAGTTCTGTGAGCTTCCAGGACCACGTCGGAACCAGCAGACCTGACTGGGCAAACTATGTGCAGGAAGACCCCTCACACCTTCAGGGAAACATCTGTAACTGCAGTTGAGTAATCTAAAATGGCTGTCTCCCTGAGAGAAGAAACCCTTGGGGATGACTCAGCACTCCTCCGCTGGGTTGCTCCCACATGGCTTTAAGAACTTCCATATGGCCCTGAGCCAATCAACAGAAAGACCCCATGAAAAGTCCCTAGTTTACCTATAAATATCTGCCCCAATCATAGCCAGGTGCTCAGCCTTTGGGAACCATCCTGCTAAACCCGCCGGAGTTAATAAAGCTGTGTTCTCCCAGCTCTCTGAGTGCTGCTTGAGTTTCTCGGTCACCTCAGAACTTCCACAACACAGTCATGACAGATATGCCTTTAGACCTACCAGTTAGTACTTGTTAACTACATAGTTTAGTTATATGTAAAAGTATATAACTCTAAATTAATAGAATTTTTAAAGAAACTTTTTTGAGCAAAAGGGATTGTATACTAAAATAAAACCATGTATAATCTAAAAGACTCTATTTCTTTGAATAAGAAGTTTTAAAAATTCAGTTTACATGATGATATCAAACAAATCCAAACCCTTCCGATGACATTAACGTTCTGAGAATAGTATCTAAAATCGAATTTCCCCCCATAGTGTCTTTCCTTATATTTTGTATTGTGGCCACTTTTGAATGTACACAAGAGCCAGGATAATGATTCACTGGACTGGGGTTCATAGATTAAGTATCAACCTTTGCCAATCGTATTTATTCTGCACCCACACCCATTTTTTTCTGGAGTCTTTGAAAGTAAATCTCAAAAATCATGACAATTTCTATGTCAAATAAGGTTCTGAAAATACGCATTTTATAAGGAAACTGTAGGAAAAGCAAAGGAAATGTCTTGCCAGCAAGACAGGATTGAGAGTCCAGAAAGAGGGATGGGATGTCCCATTCTCTGCTGTTTGCTTAACACAGCTCCAGGGAGGGAAAGAGCTGATGGCCTAGTGGGGAGAAAGCTGCTGATGCCTATTTCCAGCTTTATGTCCCTTGCTCTCATTTACCTACATGCTTGGAGTCCAGCTCCAGCAGGTCCGGGGCTCCCTGAAGGATGGATGGTGTCGGAGAAAGGAGTGAGAGAGCCAAGAGATTTTTTTCTGACCACCAAGCAGGCATCTCTGTATCTTCTCTGCTCTGCTGGTCTCAGTATTTTTATTTATAAGCAATAAGAAGAGAAATATGTGACAAAAACATAACCTTTTGAAGTTGATTAGTTTGAGAGATGAGAAATACGTGACGAAACATGAGTTTTTGAAGTGGATTAGTTTTAATGGTACTTTGATCAGTGAAAAACATTCTTTATGTTTTTCTTTTCCATGCGTCAACTCCCTCAACCAAGCAGAGATAAATTTAATCTTTTTTAAGTAGTTTGATCCCAAGCGTGCAGGTACATGTAGGTCATGCTCTTATTCTTAGAAAAAGTTTAAGCAGATTCCCACAAAAGTAGAATAACAAGGCATTTAAAGGAAAAACAAGTGAAGTGAAAAAATGTCTAGCTATTAGTGTGATTTATGGTTAAATGTAGGTTAAACTACAGCTAGACTAAGTGTCACTCTATCCAACACATCAACCCTAATAGTGATATTTACACAAGTAAGGCTTTAGTTGTTTGTATAATTTGTTTCCTTTTAATTGAGTATGTAAATACCAAGGGGGTTTGTTTCTTACTATTTTGTGAACAAATGGTAAGCCTTTTCTCAATATTTTTCTGCCTCTTCATAACATCCTGCCATTAATTATTAAGGGAACACGTAGCAACCAGTGTTCTGCTTGTGCTTATGCCTTATCCTTAGATAAGGTCCCTATTTCTTGGGCAGAGCTAACTCCTAGTTTCAGGGCTTCAGGGTCTTAAAATTCTTCCTCCTGATCTGCAAGAGCTCAAAAGGATACATTAGAAGGGCCTGTTACAGGGATAAGATTTAAGATTTCCATGTGGTTTTGGTTAATTGATCTCCATTTGGTTAGGAGTGCCTAGAAGGCCTAATTAACAGGACCAGTTCTTAGGTAAGGATCAGAGGCAATGGAGGGAGATACCAGGTTCGCTTTGGTAGGCAGGAGCTGTGCAAACACTGCCATTCCCACGCTGTGACTGTGTGAGCCAGCGAGGCCCACAGAGCTCTCAGCACCCACAGGTATTCTAAAAAGGAGTTTTGCATTTCACAGCCGAGGAGCCCAGGTTTGCTTGGGGGACAAAGTCCAGCTTGAAGGGCTGCCTGAGAATGGCTGGAAGGCTGGTGAGGGGCAGCAGATCCCCAGCCCTAGGGAAGGTTCTTTCTTGTTACCAGTTGTAAACAGTAAGATTGGTGCTAACTCATCCACCAGACTTCCAGTGGAACTTCTGACTCCTTTTGAGCTGAACTAAAGTGTGTGGGAATTGGGACACCCTGTCCCAGGACTGAAGACCACCCCACCTCTGTGTCCTCAGAACTTCAAACTATCTCTCAGGGAAATTTCCTGCAACAAATCAAGTGTAGAGGAATTCTCTGTGATGAAAGCAGTAGTTTTCAATGTGTACTGCCTATTGGGGTCTATGGGGATGTTCTGAATCCCTCCTAAAGCCACACCTCAAGGCCTCCTACTCAGAACCTCTAGACGGAGTCTAGTATCAGGATTGTTTAACCTGCTCAGGGGATTCCAGTATTTGGCCAGGACTGTGATTCTGCTGCCTGTGTTCCAGGTGGCCATGTGCTCCCAGTGCTGGGAGCAGTTCTAGGTGGCTATGTGCTCTCAGTGCTGGGAGCCCTCCTTTTTTGTCTTTGCATTCTTACCTTGTAGCACAGTGCCTGATGTATGGTATCACACAATCTGGTGTTGTTCATATGAATAAAAGAATAGATGGATTATCATACCTACGCCCACTTTTCAGTGAGGAAATTGAGATCTACGAAGTTAAGAAGCAGACTTGAGGATATGTGACTAACTAATGGCTGTGTGGAGGCTTCAACCAGGCTCATCTGATCTACACTATTGTTTGGTTCAAGTTGCTTTAAAATTATTATTTAATGCAGACCAGTCATACTATGCTCACTGAGTCCCACAGATTGTTCTATTTATTGTTATCCATTCTTATGACATAGACATTAATTTCTCCATTTTCTAGGTAAGAAAAGTGAGGTTTCAAGAGTTGAGGACTTTTCCATCATGCCTCACAGCAGTGGCCCAGCCGGTGAAAATTGAGCTACCCCTTGCAGCCATGACGGCATGCTGCCGTCCCTGATGGGGGCTGAGGGCTTCTGCATGGGCACAGTGGAAAAGACTAGATGGAAAGTCACTGCCCCCCTTCTGCAGGTAAGGGAGGGGTTTAGAGAGCAGGAAGTATTTACACACATAGGGCAGTTACAGGATGTAGGCTCTGGGGGGCAGTGTCGAGAGCACTGTCTGCTAGAGGGAGGGAGGTCTTATGGGAATGACAGCCACGACCACCAGGATCCTTAGGAGGGGTGGAAGGGCAGGAGGAGGAGTGTGGGTGGAGCCAGATGGTGCAGGAGGAACTGCAGCATAGAGAGGCGAGACCATGGGGAACCTCTTGGATGCTTATGCAGGAAGTCATGAAGACCTGAATAGGGATCAAGTGGGAATTAAGAGAAAAAAATAAACTCTAACCATACTTAACAACCAATATCATTTCTCTCTAATTTTGAAAAATGTAATATATTCTGATGTTAGGGTTATGGTAACAAGAAACTCAGGTGGCAAAGAATTGCACAAAGAGTAGAGCCACAAGCAAGATAGAATTGATTCACTCTCCAAGGGAAGAGAAGGGCCAGACATCAGGAGAAATGTCAGCTCCAAGTTTCTGTTATGCAGGGCCTTGTAAGGGGTTTTTAAGGATCTGAGAGGGTTGCAGATGCACCCATGGGGGCGAGGGGAGAGAGTTGATTCTTGGCCAGATAGAGCAGGAGGTGCAAATATTTTGAGGTTCCCTGTCCCAGATGTGGGCTATGGTCAGTTTAGAGAAGAATATGTTTTATAGTTGGAGGTCTACTTTCTGAGGATGTAAGGCACTGTGACATAGAAAATATAGAGTTAAGGTAAAGTCCAGATACTTGTGAGGGTCACCAATTATCAACATAGTGAAAAGACAACATACTGAATGGAAGAAAATATTTGCAAACTACCTAATTCATAAAAGTTTGATGTCCAAATTATTAAAGTAGTCATACAACTCAATAACACAAAAACAAATAGTAACAAAATTGGCAGAGTTCAGAATAGACATTTTTCCAAAGAAAACACACAGTTGGCCAATAAATACATAAAGAGATGTTCGACACCACGTATCATCAGGGAAATGCAAATTAAAACCCAAAGAGATAGTACCTGACACCTATCAGAATGGCTAGCATCCAAAAGACCAGAAATAACAAGGAGTTGCCAAAATGTGGAGGAAAGGGAACCCTGAGCTCTGTTGGTGGGATTGTAAATGGGTGCAGCCGCTATGGAAAACAGTATCAAGTTTTCTCAAAAATTTCAAGATAGGGGCACCTGGCTGGGTCAGTCAGAAGAATGTGTGGCTCTTGATCTCAGGGTTGTGAGTTTGAGAGTCACATTGGGAGTACGACTTACTTCAGGAAAAATAATTTCAAAATAGAACAACCATATCATCCAACAATTCCCCTCCTAGGTATTAAAATCAAAGCAACAGAAATCGCTAGCTCATAAAGATACCAGCACACCTGTATCCATTGCCACATTATTCATTATAGCCAAGGGGCATGCTAAGTGAAGTAAATCAGAAAGAGAAAGACAAATACCACATGAGTTCACAAATATGCAGAATCTAAAACAAACAAAAAACCCCACAGAAAATAAAATATAAGGAAACAAAAAACACAATGACTTGAACTCATAGATACAGAGAACATATACATGATTTGCCAAGGTGAGAGGTGAGAAGTGAATAAAATAGGTAAGAAGATAGAAACTTACAGAAAAAAATAGAATATCAGGGCACCTGGTTGGCTCAATCAGTTGGGCAGCTGTCTTCAGGTCAGGTCATAATCCCAGGTCAGGTCATAATCCCAGGGTCCTGGAAAAAAGTAGAATATCAGGGCACCTGGTCGGTTCAATCAGTTGGGCAGCTGTCTTCAGGTCAGGTCATAATCCCAAAGCCCTGCATCACATTCTCTGCTCAGCAGGGAGTTTGCCTCTGCCTCTACCTCTGTCCCTCTCGCCCCTGCCTCTGTGTGTGCTTCCTCTGTCTTTCTCTCAAATAAATAAATAAGATCTTTAAGAATAAAAGAGTATCTCAAGAGGGAAATTGGAGAGTATATAGTACTTCAATGTATTAACTTCTGACTTCCTATACTTCAAGTACCTTAGAAAATTTATTCTGAAACAAAAATGAAATGAACTTTTGGGACTTCATCAAGATTAAAAGCTTCTGCACAACAAAGGAAACAGTCAACAAAACAAAGGGATGACCCACAGAATGGAAGAAGATATTTGCAATTGACACTACAGACAGAGGGTTGATATCCAAGATGTATAAAGCACTTCTCAAACTCAACCCCCAAAAAACAAATAAGTCAAAAAAAAAGGGCAGAAGACATGAACAGACACTTCAATGAAGATGAAAATTGGCTAACAGACATAAGAAAAAGTGTTCTTCATCATTAGCCATCAGGGAAATTCAAGTCAAAACCACACTGAGATACCACCTTACACCAGTTAGAATGGCCAAAATTAACAAGGCAAGAAACAACGAATGGTGGAGAGGATGTGGAGAAAGGGGAACCCTCTTACACTGTTGGTAGGAATGCAAATTGGTGCAGCCACTTTGGAAAACAGTGTGAAGTTTCCTCAGAAGATTAAAAGTAGAACTACCCCATGACCCTGCAATTGCACTACTGGGTATTTACCCCAAGGATACAAATGTAGTGAAAAGAAGGACCATATGCACCCCAATGTTCATAGCAGCAATATCCACAATTGCCAAACTGTGGAAAAAGCTGAGATGCCCTTCAACAGCTGAATGGATAAAGAAGATGTGGTCCATATATACAATGTAATATTACTCAGCCATCAGAAATGATGAATACCCATCTTTTGCATCAACATGGGTGGGAGTGGAGGAGATTATGCTGAGTGAAATAAGTCAAGAAGAGAAAGACAATTATCATGTTCCACTTACTTGTGGAACATAAGGAATAATAGGGAGGACATTACGAGAAGGAAGGGAAAAATGAAGGGGAGATTTGGAGGGGTAGATGAACCATGAGAGACTGTGGATTCTGAGAAACAAACTGAGGGTTTTAGAGTGGAGGGGGGAAGGGGGATGGGTTGGCCCAGTGATGGGTATTAAGGAGGGCACATATTGCATGGAGCACTGGGTGTTATACATAAACAATGAACCTTGGAACACTATATCAAAAACTAATGAGGTACAGTATGGTGACTAAAATAACATAATAAAAAAATAATAATTTTTTAAAAAGAAAATTCATTCCATTACGTTCAATTCTTCTGACCTACCAGAATTCCTCATTATGATGTGGTCATATTTTTTGAGACAAGTTGTCTATTTAGTAAGTATTTTAGATCAATAAGTACAGAGTCCTTACCTTCACAGGTGTGTGAATCTTTGAACATTTTTATAGCTTTATGAAGTATAATTATGTAACCAAAACTTCCATAGATCTAAGTGTACAATTCCATGACTCTTGATATATGTACATACCACTAAAATAATCACTATAATCCATCACCACAAAATGATTTCCCCCCTTGATTTGTAGTCCATAATTAGCTTGATGTGTAACTTCTGTTGGTCCCTACAGAGTCTCTGTTTCCTCACGGAGAAGGGTTTCTATAGAATGACAGAATTGACTTTGTTGCTCTGTATTGATAGAAGCTCACAATAGAGGTTGATCTAAAGATAAATTTTATGGGTGATTAAGTGTCTCAATTGGTTGAGTGTCTGACTCTTGATATTGGATCATGTCATGAACTTAGGCTTGTGAAATTGAACCCTGCATTGGGTTCCATGCTGAGCACGGAGCCCACTTGGGGTTCCTATCTTCCCTCCACACTTCCCCCATGACCCTGCTCCTAGTCTCTCTCTCTCTCTTTCTAGAAAGAAAGAAAGAAAGAAAGAAAGAAGGAAGGAAGGAAGGAAGGAAAGAAAGAAAGAAAGAAAGAAGGAAAGAAGGAAGGAAGGAA
>LNAC01001703.1:114942-131436 GCA_002007465.1 Ailurus styani
GAGGGTATTATGCTGAGCGAAATAAGTCAATCAGAGAAAGACAATTATCATATGATCTCTCTGATATGAGGAACTTGAGGGGCAGGGTGGGGGGTTGTGGGGGGTAGGGAGGGAAAAATAATGAAACAAGATGGGATGGGGAAGGAGACAAACCATAAGAGACTTCTAATCTCATAAAACAAACTGAGGGTTACTGGGGGGTGGGAGGGTAGGGATAGGGTGGATGGGTTATGGACATTGGGGAGGGTTTGTGCTTTGGTGAGGGCTGTGAAAGATGTAAGCCTGATGATTCACAGACCTGTACCCCTTGGGCAAATAATAAAAATAAAATTTAAAAAAAAAAAAACAAAAAAAAAAAGAGTTGAGATTTAAAGGACTACCCTGACCACTTGCACGTGATGTTGATATTCTTGACACTATACTTTGTCAATAAGGGCCAAATGCTGAGATTTCCTTGGTATACTGTTGAGGAAGGTAGGAAGAAGTCAGGAAGCATAAGAATCAGGAATGCTGACATGGACCTGTGATGTGCAGTCTGTTCAGCCATCCCTAATCATGCTTGCTGAGAGACACAGCAATCAATGCACTACTTTCATCAACACACTTAGAAAGGCATTGGTACAGGAGGCACCAGTGTCCTCAAAGAGCTCTGTGGGAGAGCAGGAGAAGATGGGAGGTACAGNGATGGGAGGTACAGTGTGCCAGGGGAGGATGTCTCACCCAGCAGAGTCAAGGTGTATGCAGTCACAATAGCCACAAAGACAGAATGGTAAAAAAAGGATGGGAACCTCAAGAGTGTGTGCTGTTGGATAAGGACATGTGCTGGTTGCTCATGTCTGTCCAGATTGAAATTGTTGGGCAGTGTATGAGAAAAATAAATATCTAGATACAGTAGTTACTATGGTGAAAAGTCATTGAGACTTTGAATAATGACCCTACAACCTTATAGATGTGTGCCACGCATCTCTGCTACCCCAGACATCTATTCTCCTGTTGACTGCACAGCTTCTGCAGCAGAGTTCACTGTGCAGATGAAAATGGTCATTAGGAGGGAACACTAGAAGGTCACTTGGCTCAGAAGTCTCCCAGAGGAGCAAGGTCTGGTAAGCAAAGTCAGTGGGCATCACCATTGCTAAGGTTACTGATGTGTGCACAAAACAACACAGAGAAACCCAGAGAAAACTCTGCCGTCCAAAGCCTGGGATACCACGTGGGAAAGGGCAGCCTAGGTTTGCTCTCCCATCCCCCAAAATACCTCCTGCCTCCCTGGAGGCAGGTCCTGGAGGATGGGCCAGGTGATGGGTAGTATATCTTCCTTTTTTTTTTAAGATTTTATTTACTTATTTGTCAGAGAGAGAGCACAAGCAGGCAGAGTGGCAGACAGAGGCAGAGGAAGAAGCAGGCTCCCTGATGAACAAGGAGCCCAATGCGGGATTCAATCCCAGGCCCTGGGATCATGATCTGAGCCAAAGGCAGCTGCTTAACCAACTGAGCCACCCAGGCATCCCTAAATCTTCTTTCTGAAGATGAAAGACCCAGCCTTTTGGATTTCCTGAATAACCTTCCTTTCTCTTTTTGTTTACCCTGTTGATGGTGCTCCTGAGGGAGCAGTTAGCAACCACCATTTGGGCAAAGAAATGTCAGAGGCTGACATTCACAGGTGGTGATGGGGAATGGCAGGAAATGAGATACAGGGAGGCAGGCAAAGGCCCCACCTCATGAGAAGAGATGAGAGCTGGCCAGCAACTGTGTGACCCTGAGGAGGAGCATGCTAGAGAGAAACACAATTTTCTTACCTGCTCCTCAGAACCCTAAAACTGGGGTAGGTGCAAACTTCTGTTTCTTATGATTTCCCTAATAGAGATAAGAGGAGAGTGGCACAATGAGATGAGGACACAGACCAAAGACCACATAGGACCTAAGTCCACCAAGTTCTCAAATAGGATGTGAGGAATATCCAGAGAGACCACCCTGCACAACTCTAGGAAATGTGAGTCATACATATAAAAGGCGGACTGGGCCCCTGGTGTGTAAAGTCTAAAGAACTCTCACTCTTTGGAATGTTCTAGAGTAGTATGGAGCAATAAACTTGATAATCCCCCCAAAAAAAGTCTGTAGATGTTTTTCCAAAGGCTGATAAATTTTGCCTTAGAAGGGAAGAGAAATTAGAACACATGGTAAGGAAGTATTGAAGAACAGAGAAAATAGAAGGTCATGGATATCAAGCTCAAGCAGATGGATGGTATCTGGCAGGGTTGGGTAGCAGTGTCTTGACTTAGAAACCCAAGAGGGGGAGTGCAGAGGGTGGGATACATAATTAAGTGTAATTGAGGCACAGTGACTCTCCTAGACCTGTGATATCTAAGTGGGATATACCTGATGCCCAGGAGAGAGGCAAGAGCTAGAAATCCAAACCCAGCCTCTTGTAATGTTACCTGGTAATGAACCCAAGGGGACACATACAAAAGGAATTGGCAGGCCCATCTTAGGCTTCCAAGATGACTTTTTCACACCCAGCATGGAGCCCAGCCTGTGGTTTGAACTCACAACCCTGACATCAAGAGTCCCATGTTTAACCAACTGAACCACCCAGGTGCCCTCATCATTGCTATCTTAAAATCAATTGGACAAAAATAGGAATAGACATTTTCTCAACACAAGTTCTATCAAAGTATCATCCTACTTTCACCACTAATTCAATCACATGTCAAGTAAAATAACTCATTTCAATCTATTGAAAATGTAACTAATTGTCTAGATCAAATTCAACTAGTTTTAGTTACCAGTAGAAAGCCTAGATCCCCAACTTGGCTGGTTAAAAAATGGTGAAGAAGTATTCTTAAAAATGTCAGTATGCTCAGTGCCCATCTTACTGACTGGCACACAGCAGGCACAGAGTAGATGTGTGTGGGCCCATAGACGAGTACATGATGAATGCCCAGTATCAGATGAGCAGGCAAGGAGGAAGGAAAAGCAGAAGGAGGTGAGAAGGAAGAGCCAAAGAGTCCCTAAATCCAAGAAGTACACAAGCACTTGCTTGCGCATCCCTGGGACCACCTGGTCCGTGCCAACAGCTCTTTCGTCCAGGAGCTACATCTACAGGGCACAGGGCCAAGGGAGGTAGGAAGTTTTCCAGGAGGTCACCAGGACTGAAGCCTCAGGCCTTAAAGCCAAGGTTGAAGGCCCCTAGAGAGACCTGGGGATCCTGTTGCCCTGCTAGTCAGTGTCCTGCACATTCCAGTGCCTTTCCTGAAAGTCCTGACCATCCTCTCCCTGATCGCCCAGACCTGCAGATTGACCAAGGTGTGGATGGCGTTTGAAAGGAGATGAGTGTCCTTGAACATTTTAAGGGATGAGGTACACTTGGCAGGAACTGATTTCAGTCTTGAGATGCATGAATTTCACAACCTGTCTAAGGCATTGCTGTGACATACTTAGAAAAACTATCCTTAGGGCCACAGCTTATTTGGATACTTTACCAAGCATGAGGATAGAGCTTTGGACAAATTAATGTGTCCCAGGTGGACTAAACAAATAAAAAGAAAGAAGGAAGGGACTGAGGGAGGGAGGGAGGGAGGGAGGGAGGAAGGAAGGAAGGAAGGAAGGAAGGAAGGAACTGAGGGAGGGAGGGAGGATAGAAGGAAGGAAGAGAGGGAGGGAGGGAGACAGAGAAGAAAGGAAAGGAGAGGAGAGAAGAGGAGAGGAGAGGAAAGGAAAGGAAAGGAAAGGAAAGGAAAGGAAAGGAAAGGGAAGGAAAGGAAAGGAAAGGGAAAGGAAAAGGAAGGAAAAAAGGAAGGAAAAGAAAAAAGGAAAGGAAGGGAAGGGAAAGAAAGGGAAGGAAAGGAAAGGGAAGGGAAAGGGAAAGGAAAGGAAAGGAAAGCAGTTGAAGCAGTTACCCATGAGTCTGCATTGTGTGAATGGAGGTCTCAGTTCTTGGATTTTCCAGAAGAAGATTTATGTGGGGATATGATCTGTGTTGAATCAAGACAATCAGCAGGGATGTAGCAAGCACAAAACACTTATTTAAAGTGAAATTACAGGGGCACCTGGGTGGCTCAGTCATTAAGCATCTGCCTTCGGCTTGGGTCATGATCGCAGGGTCCTGGGATCGAGCCCCGCATTGGGCTCCCTGCTCAGTGGTTGGCCTGCTTCTCCTTCTCCTACTCCCCATGCTTGTATCCTCTCTCTCTCTCTCTCTCTCTCTTCTCTCTCTTTCTCTCTCTCTCTCTCTCTCTNCTCTCTCTCTCTCTCTCTCTCTCTCTCTCTCTCTCTGTCAAATAAATAAATAATCTTTTTTTAAAAAAGTGAAATTACACTCTCAAGGTGGGAAGATGGGAAAGTTCTGTAAGGTGGAAGTTATGTAGGAAAGAATGTTAGGGTTCAAGTATGACAGCCAAGAGAATTCTTGAGACCTCTTTGGTGCAGAAAGGTGGTTTTATGAAAGCACAGGGACAAGACCCATAGGCAGAAAGAGCTGTACTGGGGTCATGAGGTGTGGCCCATTATATACTTTCAAGTTGGGAGGAGGTTAGGGGAAGTCTCTAAGGAATTTTGGAAACAGGGTTTCCAGGACCTTGACGGGGCTAGCTATTGTTTGAAAAAGGTAATTTATTACCATGTAATAAAACCTTAGTCATGAGAACCTTCAGATGTAGATGGGCAGACCATATGCTTGGGGAGTGATTACCAACACATATCTGGGGGTGGTGGGTTACAGATAAAGGAAGTTTCCAAAGGAATTTTTATATGTTAAATTCGACCTACAGGATCCAGGAGGTGGGGATGGTTTCAAGCTAGGATTGCTTTTCACCCTTAGCAAAGTATTAACATCAAGGCAATTGAGTCCCTGGAGGGAAATCACGTTGTCTGTTTCAAGGACTTATCAGTGGGCTGTAGGTAGTAAGGAAATTGAATAATTTTTCTTCTGCCTTTGTTTTCCACATTAGAACTGGCCCCCTAGGTTGTTTTGGGGTTAGATATCAGAGGGTGTCTCAGGGCTGGGAGGAGCTGTGAAGGACAGTGGTGTGCTCTCTAGTAGAGGCTGCTTCCAATCATGTGGGAGACTCCTCCCACAGGTTGGGAGGTGGGGTTTTTTTACTCTACAAGATTTGTACCCTAGCAGAGCTCCTGGTTCCCCCCATCCCAGACTTCATGGCAGAATCCATCTTTCATGCATTTATGGGTGCCTATTTGGTGACAGCCCTGCTCTGGCTGCATGGTAAGCATGGTGAACCCCAGTTCCTTGCACCGTGGAGCCTCCATTAGAGGCCTGAGGATGTTGAGTTGGGGGCACAGTGGGTAGTTTCTCCCTACCATAGGGCCCTTGCAACATGATGGAGAGGGACTCGTGGTGAACATGAATGGATGAAGACCACCGAGAATGGGAAATGTGTGACTTCTGTCTGAGAGGCCACCAGCTTCTCCTGGAGCTCACCTGCTTGCAGGGCAGCACAGAGCAGGTGGGGGGCCTTGGGCCCAGATTCTGGTGGCACAGTTCCCATCTCACTCCCCAAGAATCACACTGAGTCAGAAGCTTAAATCCTTATTTAGACATGGTGCCTCATCAGGTCAAGGGCTCTTCCAGAACCAGGGAACCCAGAGGAGTCTTCTTGGAAGAATCACCTTCCAGCCAACTAGCACCACCCTGGGAATATATTCCAGTATCTTCCAGCTCTGCCTTTGGGAAAAGTATGCTCATTTCTGCAGGTTATGCCTTGAAATCAGACATACTTCTTATCCCTCTAGAGATGGATCCTATGACCTGGCCTCTCCAGACATTCACCTTGTTCCAGATCCTGGGCAACCCTGAACTGGAAGGTCTGCATGCACAATCCATGCACAGTCCAGCTAGACCAGTTGCCTGATTGGTTCCAGGTGTCTCCCTTGCCAGACAGCCTAGCTGTCTCTGATTGGAGGAATTGCCAGCCAGTTACCCTTCATGAGCCTATATTCCTTTGTGCATATAAGTCATATGATTGTACAAACCCCTTGTACCCCAAGAGCCATCTTCTGTAACCAGTGTCTGCAAACCCTTGCTCTGTTTCAGATCCCTGGGAACCCTGCACTGAGCAGCCCTGCATGAGCAGTGCATGTTTCTTCAGCAAGTCTTAGGCAGTTGGAGCCTGGCCCCAAGCAAACACACAGTATGCTTGGTAGAGGGAGCTCAGCCCCAGAATCTTTGTGAGGTAGCAGTTTTATTTTTTACTTTTTCAATTTAATTAATTTTTAAAGAATTTATTTATTTATTTGATAGAGAGAGAGACATTGAGAGCAGGAACACAAGCAGGGGGAGTGGGAGAGGGAAGCAGACTTCCTGCCAAGTGGGGGACCAGATGGGGGATGGTCCCTGGACCATCATCCTTAGCCAAAGACAGATGCTTAATGAATGAGCCACCCAGGAACCCTTAATTTAATTAAATTTTTAACTGAAGTATCATTGATATACAATATCTTACTAGTTTGAGGTGTACATCAGAGTGATTTGATATTTGTATAGATTGTAAAATGATCCTTCGGGTAAGTCTTGTTACCACCTGTCATCATACAAAGTGACTACAATTATATTGACTATATTCCCTATGTGTATATTACATACCCATGGCTTATTTATTTTACAACTGGAAGTTTGTACCAGTTAATCCCCTTCATCGGTGTCATCTGCCCCTGACCCCTTCTTCCTCCACTGGTAACCAACAGCTTGCTTCCTGCATCTATGAGTCTGTTTCTGTTTCTGTTTTGTTTGTTTTGTTATTTAGATTCCACATATAAGTAAAATCATACTAGATTTGTCTGTCTCTGACTTATTTCACTTAGCATAATACTCTTAGGTCCATCCCAGTTGTTGGAAATTTTAAGAATGCTTTCATTTTCGTGACTGAGCAATACTACTGACATACACATACAACATCTTCTTTACTCATTTATCGACAGACACTTAGGGATGCATCCACATCTTGGCCCTTGTAAATTATGCCGCCAGAAACACAAGAATGCATATATCTTTCTTGATTGGTGTTTTTTGTTTTCTTCAGGCATATACCCAGAAGTGGAATTGCTGGGTCATACAGTATTTCTATGTTTAATTACTTGAGGAATTTCCATAGTGTTTTCCACAGTGGCTGCACCAACATACATTCCCACAAACACTGCTCAAGGTTTCCATTTTCTCCACACCCTTGCCAATGCTTGTTTTTTGTTTGTTTGCTTGCTTGCTTGCTTTTGTCTTTTTGGTAATTGCCACTCTGACAGGTATGAAGCCATATCTCATTATGGTTTGGATTCATAATTCCCTGATGATCAGTGATGTTGAACATCTTTTTGAAATCCTGTTGGTCATCTGTGATTTCCTTGGGAAAGAGTCTATTCAAGTCTTCTACACATGTATATATTTTTTTCACAAATAAGATTTTTTATTTGTAATCTACACATGTTTAAATCAGGTTATTTGTGTTTTCAGCAGGAAGTTGTATAATTTCTTTACATATCCTTAATATTAACTCTCAATGGATGTAACTTTTGCAAATGTTTTCTCCCATTCACTGGGTTGTCCTTTTGTTATGTTGTAGGTCTCCTTTGTTGTGCAAAAGCTGTTCAGTTTAAGATTAACCTATTTGTTTATTTTAGTTTCTATGGCCATTGCCTGTGAGGACTGGTTGAAAAACCATATTGCTAAGACCAATGTCAAAGTGCTTCCTGACTATGTTTTCTTCTAAGAGTTTTATGGTTCCCAGGTTTTACAGTCAAATCAATAATTCATTTTGAGTTCATTTTTGTGTATGCTGTAAGACAGTGTTTCTGTTTCATTCTTATGTGTGTCCAGTTTTTTCTAATACCCTTTATTGAAGACACTGTCTTTTCCCCCTTACATGTACTTGGTTCCTTTATCATCAGTTTATTGACCTTTTCATGCATAGGTTTTCCTGGGCTTTCTATTCCATTCTTTTTATCTATATGTATGAGTGCCCTACTGTTTTGGTTATTGGAGTTTTGTAGTAGAGTTTGAAATCAGGGAATGTGATACCTCCATGGAGGCTGCAGTTTTCAACTGGCCATGCCAGTACCCATTCGGATCCATTCTGGATGGGGTCCTGGGCTTGACCAGCAATAAAGTCTCCCCAGTGTGTCTTGCATAAAGATACCCTACCCAGACTGTCCAGCTCTGCCCTGGCAAGATTGGTTTCTCCATCTCTGCCTTCAATGGAAAACTGTGTAATTAGAGTTTGGAAGGAGGCAGATGGCCTTGTGTCCCCATAAGCCTGCTCCAGTGACCATCTGTTCCCATTTATTGCCCTGTTGATGCACAGTGTGTGCATCCACAGTTAGACCCCCAACAGCCAGGCTTGGGCAGGCCTCTGGAGCTCAGTCTGCTTCCCAACCACCTGTATACCTTCCAGGGTAGAGGGAGTCAACACCTCAAATTTTTCTGAAGTGGCTTTTAAATGGTGACAGTCTGCCTTCTGGGGTCCAAGTCTTCTCAGGCATTCAGTATTCCCAGGTCTCCTATAGGTCTGGGGCTATTTTTGTCAGTTGCTGGTTCCATCCTGGCAAGGCAGTGCAGACACTCGAGGTTCTACCTATTGGGGAAAAGTTGAGCACTTGTGTTGCTTAGTGCTTGGAATTTAGCATATGTCCACTAGCCCCTTAAGCTCAGGATCATTTTTGGTGTGTTGCTCCCACTGCACTAGAGACAATGCAGGTGACCAGGGACCAGCTGTGGCTTCAGGAGCCTGCAGTGCCCTAAGGACCTCAGGTCAGCTGAAAGGAGAGTGCCGTGCATGTTTCAGCTTGGTGCAGAGTAGCCCATGATGTAGAACAGGACATGCGTGGGCATAGTGCTCCTGAACACCCTCATAGTGCTTGAGGTTCCTTGACTACCTTGCCTGTGTGGGCCCTGAAGGCTTGGGGGAGGGGGTCAAGCTAATAGAATATACCTGGGAACTCTTCTTGCTGGAGAATCAGCAGGACCTTTAGGCAGCAGGACCCAGTAGGGAATGACTGACATCAGTTTGTTGTTGCTGCCTCAGGTTGATTTATTTTTCAGTGATCCAAGATTCATTGTTTATGCACTACACCCAGTGCTCCATGCAATACGTGCCCTCCTTAATACCCACCACCAGGCTTACCCATCCCCTCTTCCCCCTCCCCTCCATAACCTTCAGTATGTTTCTCTGAGTCCACAGTCTCTTATGGTTCACTTCCATTTCCGATTTACTCCAATACACTTTTCCTTTCATTATCCTAGAGTCGTCCATTTTATTCCTTATGTTCTACAAGTAAGTGAAACCGTATGATAATTAATTTTCTCTGCCTGACTTATTTCACTCAGCATAATCTCCTCCAGACCCATCCATGTTGATATAAAAGTGGGGTATTCATCCTTTCTGATGGCTGCATAATATTCCATTGTATATATGGACCACATCTTCTTTATCCATTCGGCTGTTGAAGGGCATCTAGGCTCTTTCCACTGTTTGGCTATTGTGGACATTCTTGTTATGAACACTGGAGTGCATATGGCCCTTCTTTTCACTACATCTGTATCTTTGGGGTAAATACCCAGTAGTGCAATTGCAGGGTCATAGGGTTGCTCTATTTTTAATTTTGGGGGGAAACTTCACACTGTTTTCTAAAGTGACTGCACCAACTTGCATTCCCACCAAGAGTGTAAGAGGGTTCCCTTTTCTCCACATCTTCTCCAACACTTGTTGTTTCCTGTCCTGTTGATTTTGGCCATTCTAACTGGTGTAAAGTGGTATCTCAATGTGGTTTTGATTTCAGTTTCCCTGATGGCTAGTGATGATGAAAATTTTTTCATGTGTCTGTTGGCTATTTGAATGTCTTCTTTGGAGAAGTGTCTGCTCATGTATTCTGCCCATTTTTTGACAAGATTATCTGTTTTGGGGGCATTTATAGATCTTGGATACCAGACCTTTCTCTGCAGTGTCATTTGCAAATATCTTCTCCCATTCCATGGGTTGCCTCTTTGTTTTGTTGACTGTTTCCTTTGCGATGAAGCTTTTTATCTTGATGAAGTCCCAAAAGTTCATTTTTGCTTTTGTTTCTTTGCCGTTGGAGGCGTGTCTTGAAAGAAGTTGCTGTGGCCAATGTCAAAGAGGTTACTGCTTATGTTCTCCTCTAGGATTTTGATAGATTCCTGCCTCATGTTGGAGTCTTTCATCCATTTTGAGTTTATCTTTGTGTATGGTGTGAGAGAATGGTCAAGTTTCATTCTTCTATTCATAGCTGCCCAACTTTCCCAGCACCATTTATTGAAGAGACTGTCTTTTTTCCCACTGGATATTTTTTTCCTGCTTTGTTGAAGATTATCTTACCATAGAGTTGAGTGTCCATATCTGGACTCTCCACTCTGTTCCATTGGTGTATGTGTCTGTTTTCGTGGCAGTACCATGCTGTCTTGGTGATCACAGCTTTGTAGTCAAGCTTAAAATCATGCAATGTGATGCTTCCAGCTTTGTTTTTATTTTTCAACATTTCCTTAGCAATTCAGGGTCTTTTCTGGTTCCATACAAATTTTACGATTGTTTGTTCCAGCATTTTGAAAAATGATGCTGGAATTTTGATCGGGATGGCATTAAAAGTATAGATCTCTCTGGGCAGCATTGACATTTTAACAATGTTTAATCTTCTGATCCGTGAGCATAGAAAGCTTTTATGTCTTTTTTTATCTTCTTCAATTTCTTTCATGAGTGTTCTGTAGTTCATTGAGTACAGATCCTTTACCTCTTTGGGTAGGGTTATTCCAAGGTATCTTATGGTTCTTGGTGCTATAGCAAATGGAATCAATTCTCTAATTTCCCTTTCTATATTTTCATTGCTAGTGTATAAGAAAGCAACTGACTTCTGTGGATTGATTTTGTATCCTGCCACATTACTGAATAGCTGTTAGAGTTCTAGTAGTTTGGGGATGGAGTCTTTTGGGTTTTTCATAGAAAGTATCATGTCCTCTGTGAAGAGAGACAGTTTGACTTCTTCTTTGCCAATATGACTACTTTATATTTCTTTTTGTTGTCTGATTGCTGTTGCTAGGACTTCTAGTACTATGTTGAACAAGAGTGGTGAGAGTGGGCATCCTTGTCATGTTCTTGATCTCAATGGGAAGGCTGTCAGTTTTTCCCCACTGGGAATGATATTGGCTGTGGATTTTTCATAGATAGATTTTATGAAGTTGAGGAATGTTCCCTCTATCCCTATACTTTGAAGAGTTTTAATCAGGAATGAGTGCTGTATTTTGTCAAATGCTTTTTCTGCATCAATTAAGAGGACCATGTGGTTCTTATCTCTTCTCTTATTGATTTGTTCTATCAAATTAATTGATTTGCAAATGTTAAACCACTCTCACATCCCAGGGATAAATCCCACCTGGTCGTGGTGGATATTCTTTTTAATGTATTGTTGGATCCTGTTAGCTAGGATCTTGTTGAGAATCTTGGCATCCATAGTCATCAGGGATATTGATCTGAAATTCTCCTTTTTGATGGGGTCTTTGCCTGGTTTGGAGATCAAGGTAATGCTGGCTTCATAAAAAGAGTCTGGAAGTTTTCCCTGTGTTTCTATTTTTTGAAACAGCTTCAGGAGAATAGGTGTTATTTCTCCTTTGAATTTTTGGTAGAATTCCCCAGGAAATCCGTCAGGTTCTGGACTCTCATTTTTGGGGAGGTTTTTGATCACTGCTTCAATCCTGTTGCTAGATATTGGTCTATTCAGGCTGTTGATTTCTTCCTGTTTCAGTCTTGGAGGTTTATAGGTTTCCAGGAATGTATCCATTTCTTCTAGGGTGCTTAACTTATTGGCATATATCTGTTGATAATAGTTTCTGATGATTGTTTCTATTTTCTTGGTGTTAGTCATGATCTCTCCCCTTTCATTCATAATTTTATTAATTTGAGTCCTCTCTCTTTTCTTTTGCATTAGTTTGGCTAGTGGTTTGTTGATCTTATTAATTCTTTCAAAGAACCAGCTTCTAGTTTTGTTGACGTGTTCTTCTGTATCTCTAGTTTCTAACCCATTGATCTCAGCTCTAATCTTAATTATTTCCCTCCCTGTGCGTGGGGTTCACTTAATTTGTTGTTGATTTTCTAGTTCCTTAAGGTATAAAGAGAGTTGGTGTATTCAGGATCTTTCTTTTTTTTTTTTTCTTTTTTTTTTTTTTAGTTAGGCTTGGATGGCTATGTATTTCCCTCTTAGGGTCGCCTTTGCCGTATCCCATAGGTTTTGGACCAATGTGTCTTCATTCTTGTTGGTTTCCATGAATTGTTTAAGTTCTTTTTTGATTTCCTGGTTGATCCAAACGTTCTTGAGCAGGATGGGATTTAGCTTCCAAGTGTTTGAATTCCTTCCAAACCTTTTCTTGTGGTTGAGTTCCAGTTTCAAAGCACTGTGGTCTGAGAATATGCAGGGGATAATCTAAATCTTTTGGTATTGGTTGAGCTCTGATTTGTGACCGAGGATGTGGCCTATTCTGGAGAAAGTTCCATGTGTGCTCAAGAAGAATAAGTATTCTATTGTTTTAGGGTGGAATGTTCTGTATATATATATCTATGAGGTCCATCTGATCCAATGTGTCATTCAAAGCTTTTGTTTCTTTGTGGATTTTCTGTTTAGATGATCTGTCTATTGCTGAGAGTGGCATGTTAAGATCCCCTACAATTAATGTATTCATATCAATAAGACTATTTTAACAGTTGGCTTATGTAGTTAGCTGCTCCCATGTTGGAGGCATTAATATTTACAATTGTTAGATCTTCTTGTTGGATAGACCCTTTAAGAATTAATGAGGTAGTGTCCTTCTGTGTCTCTGACTATGGTCTTTAGCTTAAAATCTATCTGTTATGAGAATCGCTACCCCAGCATTCTTTTGAGGCCCATTGGCATGAAAGGTGTTCTCCATCCCTTCACTTTCAGTCTTGATATATCTTTAGGTTCAAAATGTCTCTCTTGTAGACAGAATATGAACAGGTCCTGTCGTTTTATACAGTCTGCAACATTGTACCTTTTTAATGAGAGCATTTAGGCCATTCACGTTGTGAGTGATTATTGAAAGGTAAGTTTTTATTGACATCATGTTGCCTGTGAAATCCTTGTTTCAATGCATTGTCTCTGTAACTTTCTGTTCTATGTCACTCTTGGGTTCTTTCTGCTTTTATAGAACCCCCCCCCCAATATTTCTTGAAGTGTCAGCTTTTGGTCACATAATCTTTTAGACCTTGCAGATCTTGAAAGCTCTTTATCTCTCCATCCATTCTGAATGTCAGCCTTGCTGGATAAAGTATTCTTGGCTGCATGTTCTTCTCATTTAGTGCCCTGAATATGTCTTGCCAGCCCTTTCTGGCTTGCCAGGTTTCTGTGAACAGGTCTGACATTATTCTGATGGTCCTTCCTCTATATGTAAGGAATCTTTTCTCCCTAGCTTCCCTTAAGACCCCCTGTCTGGATTTATGATTTGTGACTCTCACAATTAAGTGTCTGGCTGTCTTTCTACACTCATTGATCTTGGGGGTGTCCTCTCTGTCTCTAGAATAGGAACACATGTTCCATTCCCCGGATTAGGGAAATTTTCATCCAGTATCTGGTCAACCACCTCTTTGAGTCTTCTCTCTTTTTCCACTCCCTCAGGGATCCCAATAATTCTGACATTGGAACATTTCATGGAGTCATTTATTTCCCTAATTCTGTTTTCATGGCTTCTTAGTTGTTTGTTCCCTGCCTCCTCCTGATCCTGCTTTTTGATCAGCCTGTCTTCTAGATCACTAATTCAATCTTCTGCCTCAGTTATCTTAGCTGTTAGTGTATTTAGATTAGATTATATCTCCTTGATAGCATTTTTGACTTCTGCCAGATCAGCTCTCACTTCCACCCTTAGAGACTCTATGTTGCCACAAATGGTGTTCTCACATCTAGCCATTGCCTGGACAATTTTTACCCTGAATTCCATTTCCGACATATTGTTTATGTCCATTTCCAATAGTTCTGTGGCAGAGGTCACAGTCTCTGAACTTTTCCTCTGCTGGGTGTTCCTCCTCCCAGTCATTTTGGTGAGAGGTGGTTGAGGGGATGAATAGCTGAATATATTAATCACGATCCAGTCAAGGTACCTCTTGGAACGTTTTGGAGCAAATGGAAGTCACCACCAAAAAGAAAGAGAAAAGAAAAAATAAAGAGAAAAAAAGAGGAAAGAAAAAAACCCAGCCAAAATGAGTCCTAATAGTAAGATTTATAAGGTAAATAAACCAAAAATGAACCAACAAGACTGACAAATGTAAGAGACAAGAAAGAAAAAAAGAAGAAATACCCTGCCAAAGTGAACCCCAAGAATAAGATTTATATGGTACAGAAACAAAAACAAATACACAGATATACTGATAGAAAAATAAGATGGGAAGGTGATTATAAACCCTTGATGTGGGTGAGGAAGTTTATTACAGTTCTTCCTGCGTGTATCTTGTTATCTTTTTAAAGGACTCAACTTTGCAGAGATACAGGGAAATTAAAACTAGCTTATATTTAGGGGTAGTATTGAATAGGGAAAAAGGATTACCTTGAAGCCTATATCTATATATATATATTAAAAACAAGAAAAAGAAAAAGAAACCCAGGTATATGTATAAAAAAAGTTCAAGTTAAAAAGTTATTATGAAATATGTTGTATTAAATATTTAGTTGTAATGGTAAGTAGTTTAAAAATTAAAGGAAGAAGAAGCATGAGAACGAACTAAAAAAAGTTGTATCTATGAAATATACAGGTTTCGCGACAATATCGGGAGCTTAATATATTGTTTTCCCCTGATGTTGGGGTTTTACAGTTTTATGGGGACTCTGTGGTTATTGTCCTCTTGTTCTTTTGGCTTGTCTTCTGGAAGAGGGGCCTGCCGAGGTGTTTTTTCTGTCAGTCTTGCTTGGGCTGAGTCTCCCTGCCAAGGGGCTGGGCTCTGAGGAAACAAGGTTTTCAAGTTTTTGTTCTCTGGAGGTTTTTGTTCTTGGGCGGCTTTTTGAGGCTTTTCTGAGGGCTAGTGGAGATCAAACAAAAAACAAAAAACTATGCCCCAGTCCTTTGCCTCAGAGAGAAGCCTCAGTGTGCTCCCCCTGGATGGTCCAGAACACAGAAACTTCCCCTGTACAAACTCCAGTGAACACTACAACCTCCCATAGGCTGTGCACACTCCCTTCCACCATCTCAGTGGTTGCCTGAGGCCCCCGCTTGTCTTTGCACCCCTGTGCCACCAAGGCCTCAAGCGATATTGGTTCCCAGGAGCTGGTCCTGGCGGCTGTCGGGACTGCTGTCTGGGGTCCACACCCACGACCCGGGAACAGTGTAAGTTGTGGATGGCTGCAGATTCATAGACCGCTGGCTGACACCCACAACAAGTTCTCTCAAGCGCGGGCGGGGGTGCACTCAGCCCAGGAGGTGGAGAGCTGCGGGCCCCAGGACCATGGACTGGGGCCCCCACTGGGCTCTCTCAGGCACGGGTGGTTGCAGGCTGTGACCATCAGGTGGGGACCTTGGGTTTAGGACCGTGCTTGTGGATGCCTGATTCCACCAATTGCCCCTTAAAACTTTTTGCTCTTTTTGAGTGCTTTTATCTGGACTCCAAGTTAATGCTGGTCCCCATGCACAGGGCACTTTCATATTGGGGTTTACTTTCCAGTGTGTCACTTCTGGTGGCTCCCTCCCCCTTCTGTTTATTCTGTAATATCAGTCTGAGCGCTCCCACCTCACTTTACCTCACTGGTGATGATGATCTTTTGTTCCGTAGAGATCGAGAAGTGTATAATCTTACTTCTCAGGCTGATTTCATGGGTGCTCAGAGTGTTCTCATAGCTATTTAGCCCACTTCCGGGGACCCCTTGAAACAGGGACTCCCACTTCTCCACCATCTTGCCCCTCTCTCTGCCTCAGGGTGACCTTAAGTGTGTGTACCCCCTCCATACTGGAGACTATGGAGTGATTGGAGCCATACTGTCATCTCTTTGGACCTGCAGGGCCCCAGCTACCCAAGGCTAGTGATGAAGGTGAGCTGCCCATGTCTGGGCCATGAAGGTCATGGTACCCAGGGACTTCGAACAGGGCAGAAGTTAGGAGGCACTGGGACACAGAAGTAGGACCTTGGGGAACAAGGCATCTTTATAAATCCCAAACCTACATAAATGTGCATATTTCTCCTGAAGGCAGAGTGAGAGTGCACTGCCCTGCCTTGCTAAGTCAGGGCCAGTGGGTTGGCTATTGTAACCTCCAATAAGAGATGTTCTGTTTGTTGTTGTGCTCTGGTTGTTGGAGAAGCCCGGGACCCTATGGGTGGCATGTCCAAAGGGAACAGACTGTCACCAACAGATGGTACATACCATTTTATGGTGAATATACAAGTGGTTGGGTTGGGCTCCAGTTCCACAGGCATGCAAGTCCCTGTAAGGCCCTGGTTGGCCAAATGGGTGCACCCTGCCCACATGCAGGCCAAGAAGTGCAGTGTAGCCAGCAATCTA
>LNAC01001704.1:1011-18860 GCA_002007465.1 Ailurus styani
TCTGAGACCTGGGAGCTCGGTCGCGCTCAGACACCCCTGGTCTTTTTGTGTCCCCGCAGGTCCTGAGACCACACTGTCCCCAGAGGGCTTCACCCCTGCTTGGCCTCTGGGGTGACGTCCCTCAGTGGAGCCGACTTCTCACAGTTCTGGGTCTGTGCTCCGCTGCTCGCTCCCTTGCCGGCAGTCGGCCCCTCCCCCCGGGTCTATCTTCCGGTCGCCTCAGATTCACTTCTCCGCACGTCCTACCTTCCAGAAGGTGGTCAATTTTCTGTTCCTAGAATTGCTGCTCTTCTTCTCTTCGATCTCTGGTAGAATTTGTAGGTGTTCAGAATGGTTTGATAGCTCTCTGGGTGAATTCCTGGGACCTGATGATAATCGGTCTCCTACTCCTCCGCCATCTTGCCGCTCCTCTCTCTATGCCCTTTTTATGAATGTAGCTTTTAGTGTTATAAAATGGCCTTTATTTGACTTCTTTAATATTTTCTTTACTTCATTCTACCTCGAGATATTGTTCACAGCATTATTTTGTGTTGCCTTGCATAACATTGCTTATTCCTAAATTTTTAACTTTATCAAAACTCTTTGTTTTAGGTATGACAAAGAACTGGGTTTTGCTGTGTAAGTAATCTAAATTTTTTAGTAAGTGATTTAAGCTCATTGTACATTTACTTAGTAATTGACATTTTTGATTTCATTTTGTTATTTTGTTTTATATTTCCTATATGGTTCAACATTTCAACTAAATTTATTTCAATTAAATGGCCTTTTAAAATCTTTTCGGTATTTAAGAAGCTGTGATTTTTAAATTTTGTAGTTTTATTTATACTATTTTTCATTTATTTTATTATTTTTTAAAGATTTTATTTATTTATTTGACAGAGAGGGAGAGAGAGATTACAAGTAGGCAGAGAGGCAGGCACAGAGAGAGGAGGAGGCAGGCTCCCTGCTGAGCAGAGAGCCCGATGTGGGGCTCGATCCCAAGACCCTGAGATCATGACCTGAGCTGAAGGCAGAGGCTTTTACTCACTGAGCCACCAGGCGCCCCTATACTATTTTTTATATTATTCTTAATCATCTCTCTCTTTGGATATTGTTTGTTTTTCTCCTACCATAAGACTAATATTAGTCTCTCTGCTTTGCCTTCACCTTCCAAGTTTAATCTCTAGCATTATTTTAGTGTTAATCTCTACTTCTTAAATTAGTTAAGTTTCTACTACCTTATTTATTAACCTAAAATGTACTGTTAAGTTTTAGATATATTTCAAGTCTTTATTATACTTCAGCTTCTACTACTTAATTTATTACTTTTAGGTACTATTATTTTACCTCTAAGTAAGTCATCTGTGGTAATCCATAGGTTTATTTTATTATGCACAATTTCTACCTTGTAATTTTTGTTAATGTTAATGTCTACAAATGTAAAACCTCTATATTATTTTTTCACCCTTATTCCTGTCTTTCAAACTTAGTTCCACTAAGTTAAATATTTGCTAAACCTTCTACAAATATTTCATGTTTGAAGTTCATTCTTCTGTAAATTTGTCACAAAGTGATAATGGTAATGATATTCCTTGAAGTCTTCCATATTTATAGCTGTTAGCCTATGGCTTTTATGTTGAAGACAAGTTTGGCTGTACATAAAATTCTTGTCTCACATTTTCTCTCCTTTAAAATCTTTTTAAAATTGCTACATTCTTTTTCTAACATAAATGTTGCTTTTGAAAATTCTCATATTAATTTGAGAGGTGTTCCCTTAAAAGTGATTTTGACTTATTGTCTGGAAACTAAAGCAATTTTTTTCCTCTCATTATGAAAAAAATTTTTTTTTGGCTTACAGTATGGACTGAGGTTGATCATTTCTGGTCAGTTTTCTCAGGTACACAGTGTGCTTTGTTTGCTCTTTATTATTCTATTTCAGGAAATATTTTCCAATCATAGTTTTAAATATTTGTTTTTCCCAATATTTTGGTTTTCTTCTTTGAAGACTTCAATGATAAATATGTGGTTTCCTTATTTTTGTCTTCAATGTCTATCTCATTTCCTATATCCATTTCCTATGGTAGATAAAATAAATTACCACAAATTCTGTGAGTTAAAAACTACACAAATTTATTATCTTAGAGTTCTAGAGGACAGAAGTCAAGTTTGGCTGGTTTGTGTTGCATCTGGAAGCTCGGAGGAGAATCTCTTTCCATCTTTTCCAGCTAATAGGAGCCGCCTGCATTCTACGGCTCATAGCCCCCCATCCCTGTGACCTCTGCTTCTATTGTCACAGATCCTTTGACTTTGACACTCTTCTCCCAATCCTATAAATACCCTTATGATTGTTCTGTAACCATCTGAGTAATCCAGGATAATCTCCCCATTTCAACATCTTTAACTTTATCAAACTACAAGATCCTTTTGCTATGCAAGGGAATATTTTCACAGGTTCCTCGGATTAGGATGTAAACATCTTTGGTGGGGGGCATTATTCTATCTACTACACAAACATTTTTTTCAAATCCTGTTTTTTTCAAATCGTTTTCCTTATTTCTGTTTGATTTCCCCTCCATTTTCCTCTTTCTTATTCCTATTTCCTTCACTGTGCATTTTATAGTGTCTCTTTACTCTTGTGTTTTTCTAATTTAGTGTTCTTTTATAAAACATTATTTTCTTTTTTCTTGATTCTTTACTGATATCTATTAATTTTTTCTAGGTTTTTCTATTTCTTGTTTGTGCTGTTTTTATCAAAGCTTTAATTTTTCTCTAATACTGAAATATTATGTGGCAGTTTTCATCTACTCTGTGAGCTCATTTTTCTGCTGAGTTCTTACTGTTTGCCTTAACTTATTAAGGTCCCATTTATCTTTTCATTGTAATGATTTTGTATGACATTAGAAAGAGTTTTCTCTTGTTGTCCCTCATATTTGAATGAGGAAAAAAATAAGATGAGATTTCCTGGGATATTAAGAGAAATTCAGACTTGGGTGGATTTCTCTGAATCACAGTCTAAGAATTTCTTTTATCTCTTTTTACCAATAAAGATTAAATATATACCCTCTGTCTCTTAGCCATTTGTTTGTTTTTTGAAGCTATTCTGGCTTAGAAATATCTTCTGCTTCTTGTCCCTGGGATTCACAAGGCTTGTCTTCCAAAGTACTTTCAAACTTCTTGGAGGTTCCTTTCTGTGAGCCCCTCAAAAACCCCCCCTACACTCCTCACCTCTCTCTCTCTCTTTTTTTAATATTTTATTTATTTGAGAATGAGAGAGAGTATTTACACATGCCAGCACAAGCCACGGGAGGGGCAGAGGGAGAGGGAGGGGGAAAAGAACACTCCCCCTTGAGGTCAGAGCTCAATGGGGGGCTCACTTTGGGTCTCGATTCCAGGACCCCAAGGTCATGACCTGAGTGAAAATCAAGAGTCTGCCACTCAACCAACTGATCCACCCCAGTGCTCCTGTACTGGTTTTTCTATCGGGTTTTCTGGAGATATTTGGGAGGTTTAAAGCATGAGCATTGCTGGCACAATGTTACGGAAATGCTGACATACATTTCAAGAGAAGCACTATAGTTACTGTGTTGAGATTAGACTATGGAGAATAATAAGGAAGCAGGGAGAGTAATTTCTGGACCACTGTAGTGAACCAAGTGATAGATGAGCATCACTTAGATGATGATTATCAAAGTCCAATTCTGGCTGTTTTCCAAAGGCAGAGCTGTAAGATTCACTGATGGATTGGATGCTGGATGTTAAAGAAAAAAAGGAGTTGGAATATTTCGAGGGACATAGTTGTCATTCACTGGATATAGAAACTGTGGCTACACCAGACTGAGTGACTGAGTGTCATATTAATCAAGTTAGGGTTAGGCTATACTGCAGTAATAAGCCATGAACTCTCAGTTTATTGCATAATGAATACTATTGTAGGAAGCTATAAATCTATAGCTTTACAGCTTTGATTTGTAGGATCTATAAATCAATGTAGTTCAACTCAGTGTAGCAGTAGGATTTCTGGTAAAAATTGCCAAGTTGATTTTAAAATGTATATTTAAAATAAACATATGAAAATAAGAAATTTTAAATAGGATTTAATCCTTCCTCCTGTAGCCCTGCCATCAGGAGCATTTTACCTTTGCTTTTGTCAGAGGAGGGGGAAGAAAGCTGGAGGACCACGCAGGTGGTGACAGATGCCGTTGCTTCTCCTTGTTTTTTTCTCTCTCTGCTTTTCCTCTTTTTCCAGCTCTTCTTCCTCCTCTTTCTCCATTTCAATTTCTTTTCCCTCCACAATTGAAAGTGTCATTCATCACTTCTGTTCTCATGCTATTTGCCAAAATTCAGTTACATAGACCCAACCTAAATGCAGATGAGCTGGAAAACTTATTTGTTGCTCATGTGATTTTCTGTTCAGTGAATTCCTGTTTTGAAAACTTTACTATTTGCTCACTGTTTTATATGTAGAAGTTCTTGACACACTCTGATAATTTTTTGTATGTTATATATGTTTCAAATATCTCTATTGTCCAAAGCCTGCTTTTTAACTTGTTTATAGTTACTTTTGTCACTTGGGATATGTTAATTTTGCAGTGTATTTTTCTTTATGATTTAAGCATCCTTGTTTGAGAATGTCTTCTTTAAGAAATTTCTTCTTGTCTTGACATCCTAAAGATATTCTATATTTCTTTCAAAGAGTTTTGAACTATTAGCCTTGTTTTTTGAACTTGTTTATTTAAATTCACCTGGGATCATATTTTATTTTATTTTTCTATCTGACCTAATTTGTGATGCCACTTCTGTCATATAATAAGTTTCCCTTTCAGTGCAGGCTTAATTTTTGTTTGTTTGTTTGTTTTCCTTGTTTCCAAAGTTATTTCCACTGATATATTTGTCTATCCCTGTGCAATAAAATGATTAGTTGCCATAGTTTCAAAATAACTTCTAATTCATTTCACTGTTTATCTTTTAATTTCTTATTTTCATGTTTATTTTAAATATATATTTTAAAATCAACTTGGCAATTTTTAGCAGAAATCCTATTGCTACATTGAGTTGAACTACATTGATTTATAGATAAATTTGGAGAGACACAAAATATATACCATACTGAATCCTCTGTTTTATGACATTTGCATATCTTTCTATTTGTATTTTTATGCCTTTTAATAATATCTTCAAATTTTCTCCCTATAGGTGTTATTAATTATTAATTTGGTTATTTCTAGGCTACTTGTACATTTATTTCTATTGGGACTAGACTTCTTAATTTCATATTTTCTTTTTAGATTCCATTGTTATAGGACCATTATTTTATTGCATATGTTGTATATGCATATGCATGTATCTAACTACTTGCTAGACTGTTAAAAATTATAATATTTTATCCAAAGTATTTATTTTTTGGTAAGAGAATATAATTTTTGCTAATGATTTCTTTATTAAGTGACTTTTTGTAAAGAAACGGTTTAGAAAACTGTGTGATATGGTAAGGGCTTAATAAATGTTAGTGTTTTAATTGATTTCATTGCTACTTTTTTTTTATACAAACACATTACCTGCAAACAATGACACATTTTCCTGTTTTACTTCATATTTATATTTCATTATTTTTCCTGTTCTATTGTGTTAGTTTGGAGTATAATAAGCCATAGTTAGAAATGCATATCCATTTCAATATGAGGTGACTTTTGCTGCCAGGGCTGGCAAATTCTTTTACCAGGTTAAGGAAGTCAACTGCTACTTCTTGTTGTTTAAGAACTTTGAAATAATCTTGAATACAAATAGAGTTTTACAGAATGTTACTTTTTTAAAAAATATATATTTTTTATTTGAGAGGGAGAGAGAGAGCACTTGTGAGAGGGAACAGGGGGAGGAGCAGAGGGAAAGAGGGAGAGAGAATCCTCAAGCAGAAGCAGACTACCCTTGAGAATCCTCCGGCAGACTCCTTTGAGCATGGAGCCTGACTCTGGGCTTGATCTCAGGGCTCTGAGATCATGACCTGAACTGAAACAAGAGTCAGCTGCTTAACTCACTGAGCTGTCCAGGCACCCCATGGAATGTTACTTTAGCACCTACTTTTTAAAAAATATTTTATTTTACTTATTTTAGAGAGTGTGTGTGTGAGCAGTAGGAGGGGAAGAAGGAGAGGAAGAAGGGGAAACAGATTCTCCACAAAGTGCAGAGGCTGATGTGATGTAATGGAGGTCTCCATCTCAGGACCCTGAGATCATGACCTGAGCCAAAACCAAAAGTTGGGCACTTAACCAACTGAGCCATCAGGGACCCCTACTTTTGCATCTGTTGAAGTAATGTTTCCTTTCCTTTGAGGTGTTAATATACAAATTTCATTTCCAGACACTGTAGTACAGGAAGATAAGCTCAAGAAGGTAGGGAGCGGCCGGAACTGGTGTTGAGTGAGCCCAGGTACATTCTCTACCTGGTTTGCCCCTTTGGCTTTTCAACATCCTCCTCTCCCCATCTTCCAATATTTAAAGTTCCAGAAACCTAATAGTAACTTCAAAATGCTACTGCCTAACATAATGGATTCATTCTTGCACAAACAAAAACAACCTTCTCTCTGAAAGCAATAGCATGAAGTCTCATCAGATTCTGTATTAGTTTCTGGCTTATGTTCATTCTTCTATTAGTTCATAACTCTGCAGACTCTTGATATCCTGTAATCTCTGCACTAAGATGTCATTACCATCATTACCCACACATCCTGTCTAATGTCATTGGTAAGAGTGGAGAATGGAAAAATAAATAGAATCATATACAAATAAGAATATAACAGCATGGTACAAAAATGTTGGTAATCATTATTGTCCTCATTTATAAAATTGTTAACAAAGTCATAAATGATATATAATAATTTCTTTTTTAACTACTCATTTCACATTTCCTTTGCTTTTAGCCAATACCTTCACAGGAAAGTTTCTTTTGCTGACAGGTGACTTGAAATTTATTCCTGGGAGGTTTGAACTCTTGATGATCCTGCCTGTGCTAGGTTGCTGAATTATGTCTTTCTCTGGTACAGCCACATGTGGGAGCAGTCGGAGGAGGGATCCAGCAGGGTTCCCTAAATAATATGTATTCTCCGCCTTGTCTCCAAGCACACATCAGCACTCCTATCTCCCCCTGATAGTAAGAATCACATACCTGATAGTAAGAATCACACACCTGATCATAAGAATCACACACAACAATGACTATATTGCTTGACATTCTTCCCACTTGGAGGAGTTTCCATCCCCGTTGTCATTCAGGACCACCTTAAATGGAAAACGTAGAGCCATGATAGTCCAATTTTGTGGGATGTCAGGATATCATGAAGAAGCAACTGTAAACCAGGCTTAAGGCTTTTCTTTCTCAGTCATCAAGTCAGAGGGAATTCTGAAGGAGGCTTGGGTATTTGCTGAGGGCTAGGTGAAGTGCAGTAGGAACAGGCATCCGGGAATGTGAAGACCCTGCCATATTACTAACTGTGTAGTTAGGATCTGCCTAAGACCAAGAAAGTGTGTACCTCCTCCACTTGGTATGTTTTTTGGGCATGTCTTCCTTTAGTTGGTGGATCAGATGACCCCCCACTTGATGTTCTGCTCAGGTCACTTAATGACTTCGTGTTCCATAGTCACGTGTTCGGTCTCTATCAGCACTTAATAGCAAGCCCCAGACTGTGTCTCAGAAAGAGAACAGTTACTTGTTAGGAAGGGCATGGTTTCTCCCACAGCTTCTACTGTGATTCTTACATTTAAAGCCTACCTCAAGATTGTACAGTAGTTTGCTCAATCACAGATAATTTGAGCACTGTTGGATCCAGTGATTGTCATCAGTTAAAGATGGGTGCATATTTTTTACTACATTTATTGGAAAGTATTCTAATCCTTTACCCTTGAATCTGAAACAGCTTACTAATGTGCTTAATCAATAATGTATGACAGAAGTAATACACAACCAATTCTGAGCTTCACTTCTTAAAGACCCGAAAGATTCTACTTTCCCCACTTGGAACTCCGAGCAGGTGTGTAAGAAGTTTGGTCACCCCAGACCCTCCATGCTGTGCGGAAGCTGAGCTACATAGAATGGCCATAGAAAGAAGTCACATGGAGAGATTACCTGGCTCCTTCTCAGTTGTTCTAGCCTCCAGTGATTTTAGTTATCTCAGCTTTTCTGCACATTGCAGAAAAGAGATGCATTATGTCTACCGACTCCTGCTTGATTTTTACATGTGTGAGCTAAATAAGCGATCGCTGTGATTTTAACGAATTTGACTTTGGTGGTTGGCTATGCCATAATAGATGAATGGACAATGGCTCATAAAGACCAGTTAGAAGCGTGATGGGAAGCCTGAATCCTGCTGAATCCAGTTCCACAGTTCTCATCTGCACTGGCCCCACTCAAAACTACTGTCAGCCTTATGGGTTACTTGGTAAACCTATCGGGGAAGGCCACCAAATTGCAGTATGTGTTGATTCCAAAGTCTGAAAAAGGCCACCAATAGTTGTGACTCTCTTAATGGTAGGAGATGAATAAGAAAAAGCAGGGTGTGTTGCATGCGTTCCTTTGGACCTGAAAGGAATATTGTAAACATTGGATACCTAGAAACTTGCAGTGGTGGGTCCCTAGATTTTCTTGGACTTTATCGTCCACCTTCTGACAGCCATATTTTTTTCCACGGTATTGAGGGTATATGTCACTTTCTCCTCACTGGGTTCTATTAGCATGGTGTCATAACCTGAGTGAACCATGGTGATTTTCTCAGCCATTATGTTGTTACTGTTTAATGTTAATTCAGCCTTCAATAAGGACAGAGGTCTAGGAAAATTGTCTTTTCTGTCCTAAATCCAGAGGGAAGCCTGAGGCTGAACAACTTTTAATTCAATCTTTTTAAGCCCACCCACCTGAACACGTTTTAAAAAATTTTTAATTTTAAAATTTTTTCAAAAGATTTTAACTCCAGTATAGTTAACACACAGTGTTATATTACTTTCAGTGTATAGTATTCATTTTTAATGTTTATTAGGCATTTGGATCTCAGGAAGTCTGGATTCCTAGAGGAAGTATCAAATTTCCTGCTCTAATGTGAAAGAGGGGTCTACACATTTTTATTTACATATTTAAGGGGAAGCTCTTTCCTGGAAGCTGGAGAAGATGGATGAAAATAAATCCTTGAATATCAGGTCCAGGGGTATTTGTATGAAATATCTAGTAATAAAATTAAATAGGATATAGTAAAAGATACAGTTTAGTACATTCATTACCATACATATTGTATCTAAAAAAAAACCCCAACAATACGTTTAGATACATTCCTGTTCAAGATATCTATGCCCACTTATCAAGAGAAGATAGAAGTATTTGTGTATGATGGATGCATACAAACGGCATTATTTTGATTTTCTTTATTTATGGCCAAAGAAGACTCCAGGTGATGTACTATGAGTGATCAAGAAATTCCAGCACTTCTCTTTGCAGAGAAGGGTTTGGGTGTTTAGTGGTTGATAGACTTCTTATCACAGCCACTTGCTCTCAGATATGCTTTTGAAGGACGTTGTGTGTGTGTGTGTGTGTGTGTGTGTGTGTACCCACGTATTCTTTAGAATTTTCCAGATAATCACCACACTTAGCTGAGGAACAGAATCCCTTTCTCACTTAAATGCTTTCTTCTTTGCTACTGAGAAGCAGTAAATTATGAAGAGCTCTTGCTTGAGAGATTCTCTCTTTTTCTCTGCAGGACTTGTGGTCACACGTAACAGAAAGAATGGAGATGGAGCTTCCTGACTAATAACATCCTTTCCCGAGTGTCAGTTAGGGGTCAATTAGGTGTTGTAGCCCTCCTGAGCATAGGTAGGTGCACTCTACTGTGTACTTCACGAAACTCACACTTTTTTTTAAGGTGTTTTTTTTTTTTCATTGTGTTATGTTAGTTTGGAACACTGCATCAAAAACTAATGATGCATTTTATGGTGACACATTCAGACTTTAAAAGAACCCAGGAGATTGTTGTAGGTTGTGTTCCATCATCCTGTTTTGTGGATGAAATCCCGCAGATTCAGAAAGGACTTAACCATTTCTTTTAGGCAAATGTTACTTGACGTTGATGTTTTTTTGTGGTTATTTATTTTCACCGTTATTAATAAGACAATACATGTTATCCAGGGACTCAGAAGTTTACAGAATGTCAAGATATCTTTTCTCCTCTTTTGTAGAAATAAGTCTAGTTGACACCAGAGTATGATGCTTACCCTTACTTTAATTTTTAGGTCAGTGATTTCCGCTTCTTTTCTTTCTTTTTTGGTGAACATTCTGTCAATTACTTCCCACTATTACTTGAGGAATTGTTAGTAAAGGACATTATTAGGATCTCCTGGATGATGAATTCTTACAGCCTACTGATATGCTTTAAACTATTCTGTTAAAAATTAAGACTCAGTCTTCCCCTTTTCAAAGTTAGAGCTTTTCAAGCATCTCTCCCCCTATTACTCAAACGACTTGTGTGTGAGTGTGTGTTTTAGAAAGGAGGTTTTTCTCTGTGTGTTTTGCAGGATTAGTATCAGTTTAATCCTCCAGAAGGAGACAGAAATGAAACAACCCACTCCTGTATGTATATTGCAGACATACATCCTTTTCACATCGTTGGCCTGTCTATTTCAATGCTTCTGAGTGGGAGAGGTTTGTTGGTGAGCATGGCTGTTGGAAACAGATAAGAGAAGAAACTTAAAGTGGCAATCCTTTGTCTAAGTGATTCTCATTTTAAGAAGAGAAAAAGGAAAGCCTCCATTACTCCTTATTTTAGAGTGGTTTTTAAACTGAAGAAGTATGGCTGACACAAACTGTTAACATTACTTTCATAGTGACTCCACAACTCCCTACATTATTTTTAGAACGTTTAATGGAATGTTATTAAGAAAGGAGAAATATTTAATAGTTATGAAACTATTGAATATAATTTGAGTCAGAGTGTATTTACACATGAATTCTTTTTCTTTCTATATTGGTATGAGTTATGAAATTAGGAAATACCAAATTAATATATACTTTAATGGAGTATAAATTATGAAAATAAAAAATTCTTGGAAGAAGCTTTATCTTAATATTAGGGACAGGTAATCTGCATGTTTAAACAGTGTGTAGAATTTAATGATTTAAAACCATTGGATGTCTAAATTATAGATTAATTACCAAGTAACATATATATCATATTTTTAGAACACTTCGCTTACATTTAAAGTATGATGATTAATTCTTGTGTTGTCATGTCCAACAGCTTTTAAAAATTAAATCCCAACTTTTACACTTTGAGAAAAATAAAATAAGGGTATGAAAATAGGCATGAGTTTGAAAGAAAACTAGGTATTAAGATAGACAAATACTTTTATTTGTATCTTACAAGCTCTTGGATCAGATGACATTCTTAAGGTATTTTAAAACAAAGCTACATTTTTAATAAGCAGACATGTACTTTGATCAAGAACATAATACAAAAGAAAAGTCTTTTTATCAAATATTTTAAAAAGGCTCTCATAGAATTAGAATAGTGTTATATATTATTTAAGTCAGGTAAATAAGAAGCTTTCATTAAAGAGTTTAACAATATCTGTGCATTGAATGTATTCTCTGCTGCTATCGACTTGGTTTGAAATGTTCCATGAATATTTGCACAACTTAAAAAAATTAAAACCATATATTTTCTTTTTTTTTTTTTTTAAAGATTTTATTTATTTATTTCACAGCGGGAGAGAGATCACAAGGAGGCAGAGAGGGGGGGGGAAGCAGGCTCCCCGCTGAGCAGAGAGCCCGATGCGGGCCTCGATCCCAGGACCCTGAGATCATGACCTGGGCCGAAAGCAGAGGCTTTAACCCACTGAGCCACCCAGGCGCCCAAAACCATATATTTTCATCCAAACGTTGCTGAATATGGCTCCACAATATATCACAAATGAAAAAATGCAAATAAGTTTATTCTTTTCTGTAAAACACATTTTAAAATATTGACCTAAAGATACAAAGTTTTTAAGATCACCTTAAGAAAATAAAAGACCAGAAACGAGCATTTAGAAACATAAATATTAACTATTTTACGTAATGTGGTTTTTACAAATAAATTGGAATTAGTCATTAAGGAAATGCAAATCAAAATCATAATGAAACTGCACACCAACTAGAATGGCCAAATAATAATAATAATAATAATAAAGAAAATAGCAAGCATTGGTAAGGATATAAATAAATTGGAACCAACATACACTATTAGTGGGAATATACAATGATGCAGCCACTGTGGAAACATTTGATGATTTTTCAAAAAGTTAAATATAGAATCATCAAATGGCGGTGCCTGGATGGCTCAGTCAGTTAAGTGTCTGACCCTTGATTTCGGTTCAGGTCATGATCTCAGGGTCCTGCGATCAAGCCCTGCATTGGGCTCGTGTTCAGCACAGAGTCCGCTTGTCCCTCTCCCTCTGTTCCTTTCTTCCCATGTGCTCTCTCTCTCAAATAAATAAATAAATCTTCCAAAAAAATTATCAAATGACCCAGCAATTCCACTTGTATGCATATGCCCCAAAGAATTGAAAACAGGGGCTCAGATACTTGTATGACAATATTCTTTGCAGCACTATTTGCAAAAGCCAAAAGGTGGAAACAAGCCAAGTGTTTATTAATGGATAATGGATAGACAAAACACATAAGGTAGAACATTATTCAGTCATAAAAATGAATGAAATTTGGATACATTCTACAACATGGATGAATCTTGGAAACATTATACAAAGTGAAATAAACCAGACACAAAGCGACAAAGTATTGTATGATTTCCCTACTGTGAAATATCTAGATTAGGCAATTTAATAGACACCGAAAGTAGATTAAAGGTTACTGGGGGCTGGAGGAGGGAAGAATAGGGATTACTGTTCAATGAGTACTATTTGGAGTGATAGAAAAATTTTGGAAATAGTGGTGATGGTTACACATCGTTGGGACTGCAACTAATGCCACTGAATTTTACATTTAAAAATGGTTAAAATGACAAATATTATGCTATTTTTTACTACAATAAAATATTTAAATATAAATTGACTATTTTTATGTTTAGAATATTTTTGTAAATATTAATTTTCATTTTTTATTTTTTAAAGATTTTATTTATTTGACAGAAAGCCACAGCGAGAGAGGGAACACAAAAAGGGGGACTGGGAGAGGGAGAAGCAGGCTTCCCACCAAGCAGGGAGCCCAATGTGGAGCTCGATCCCAGGGCGCTGGGATCATGACCTGAGCCGAACACAGATCATGACCTGAGCTGGGATCAATGACTGAGCCACCCAGGCTCCCCCGTAAATGTTAATTTTTAAAGAAGGAAAAAACATGAGATTGCAGAGCTAAAAATGAAGGGTGGACCTTAGTTGAGATCATTTCTGTAAAGATGCTATTCTCCTTTATATGTGATAATGCTTTCCTGCACTATTCTCAAGCATAGCACCAAAATTTCTTTGAGATGTTTAACTCGATTCTAACTGAATATAGTCTACGTGTGAAACTGAAGTATGCATTTCCAAAGCTGTGTTCATGGTGTCCTTAACTCCTCCCCCTACCAAATTATTCTGGCAACATAGAAAACACAGTGAGCTCTTAATACCAGTAAAGGCTAGTTTTAGTAACTTTAAAAATTAGAATATTTGTGTTGTAATGAAATCCTAAATGTCCAGTGCTTTGTGAATACTTGAAAATTAATGAAATATAAAAGCAGGAAAGAGTTGAAAGAAAAGTTTCTTCCAAATTATCTGCATAATCACAGTAGGTAATTAAACAGACAATTTTAAATGGATGATAATACAGAAATCAATTATCTCTAGTATTAGTCATGATTTTGAATTTCCCTTTGAACACAAGTGGGTTTGGTAGTCTGGGAATATTCAACCTTTCAAATAAAGTAATGGAACCAAGTGGAGGAATGTCACCCAGCCTTCCCATCCCACACCTGTGTGTAGAACCATCATCTGTTTAGCTTTGCAGTGAACAGTACATCAGTTACTCCAATTTGCAGTGACTTGCAATGAATCTGTCATCACTGCTGTCTTGTTCTATTGCGTTCCATCCTCTAGTCTTTCCAGTCCTCCTTTCTTTAGGACTTCTCCACCAATAGCTGAAGTTAGAATAGTCTCATGGTCCTGCTAAGGTCCAGAGCTTCAGTTCCTTGACTGTTTTTTTTTCTACAGTATTGTTTTGGACTGGTCTTCTCTCTTTCCACGACCTTATCTACCTAAGGTGGTTTGAATCTAACCACTCACTTTGGGTGATTACATCAGCTCCATTGATTATTTGCCCAAATTTCATTTCAGTTTTTACTAAGAGTGGTAGAAGAGTGAGGAGTGGTGGTGGATTGAGGCACAAATGAAACAGCTGGACTTTCAAACTTAGGTTCCTAATTACCTGAACTCATGAAATAGCTTTCTAATTGACTTTGTTCTCTTCCCACTTGAAACCACACTCAATATTGTCCCCACAGAGGATTGCGCAAAATGCAAATGTAATAATGCCCTCTGTTTAAAAATATTTTTTTTCAGGTTTATGGTTAGCCTACTTTTATTTTTTTTATTTTTTTATTGTTATTATTATTTGACCCAGGGGTACAGGTCTGTGAATCATCAGGCTTACACAGTTCACAGCACTCACCATAGCACAAACCCTCCCCAATATCCATAACCCATCCACCCTATCCCTACCCTCCCACCCCCCAGTAACCCTCAGTTTGTTTGAGAGACTAAGAGTCTCTTATGGTTTGTCTCCCCGATCATATCTTGTTTCATTTTTTTCCCTCCCTACCCCCCAACAACCTCCCACTCTGCCCCTTAAATCCTCAGTATCAGAAAGATCATATGATAATTGTCTTTCTCTGATTGACTTATTTCACTTAGCATAATACCCTCTAGTTCTATCCATGTCGTTGCAGGTGGCAAGATTTCATTTCTTTTGATGGCTGCATAGCATTCCATTATATATCTATATACATCTTTATCCATTCATCTGTTGATGGAGCTCTAGGTTCTTTCCATAGTTTGGCTGTTGTGGACATTACTACTATAAACATTCGGGTGCACGTGCCCCTGTGGATCACTACATTTGTATCTTTAGGGTAAACACCCAGTAGTGAGATTTGCTGGGCCGTAGAGTAGCTCTATTTTCAACTTTTTGAGGAAACTCCATACTGTTTCCAGAGTGGCTGCACCACCTTGCATTCCCACCAACAGTGTAGGAGGGTTCCCCATTCCTCTGCATCCTCACCAACATCTGTCATTTCCTGACTTGTTAATTTTAGCCATTCTGACTGGTGTGAGGTGGTATCTCATTGTGGTCTTGATTTGTATTTCCCTGATGCCAAGTAATATTGAACACTTTCTCATGTGTCTGTTGGCCATTTGGATATCTTCTTTGGAGAAATGTCTTTTCATGTCTTCTTCCCATTTCTTGACTGGGTTATTTGTTCTATGGGTGTTGAGTTTGATAAGTTCTTTAAGAAATGTCTGTTCATGTCTTCTGCCAATTCTTGACTGGGTTATTTGCTCTATGAATGTTGAGTTTGATAAGTTCTTTATAGATCTTGGATACAAGCCCTTTATCTGATATGTCATTTGCAAATATCTTCTCCCATTCTGTCCATCTTTTGGTTTTGTTGACTGTTTCCTTTGCTGTGCAAAAGATTTTGATCTTGATGAAGTCCCAATAGTTCATTTTTGCCCTTGCTTCCCTTGCCTGGATGAGGTCTTTCATCCGTTTTGAGTCTATTTTTGTGTGTGGTGTAAGGAGATGGTCCAGTTTCATTCTTCTGCATGTGGCTGTCCAATTTTCCCAACACAATTTGTTGAAAGGACTGTCTTTTTCTCATTGGACATTCCTTCCTGCTTTGTCGAAGATTAGTTGACCATAGAGTTGAGGGTCCATTTCTGGGCTCTCTATTCTGTTCCATTGATCTGTGTGTCTGTTTTTGTGCCAGTACCATACTGTCTTGATGATGACAGCTTTGTAATAGAGCTTGAGGTCTGGAATTGTGATGTCACCAACTTTGGTTTTCTTTTTCAACATTCTTCTGGGTATTCAGGGTCTTTTCTGGTTCCATACAAATTTTAGGATTATTTGTTCCATTTCTTTGAAATAAATGGCTGGTATTTTGATGGGGATTGCATTAAATGTGTAGATTGCTCTGGGTAGCATAGACATTTTCACAATATTTGTTCTTCCAATCCATGAGCATGGAATGTTTTTCCATTTCTTTGTGTTTTCCTCAATTTCTTTCATGAGTACTTTATAATTTTCCAAGTACAGATTCTTTGCCTCTTTGGTTAGGTTTATTCCAAGATATCTTACGGTTTTGGGTGCAATTGTAAATGGGATCATCTCTTTAACTTCTCTTTCTTCTGTTTTGTTGTTGGTATATAGAAATGCAACTGATTTCTGTGCATTGATTTTATATCCTGACACTTGACTGAATTCCTGTATGAGTGCTAGCAGTTTTGGAGTGGAGTCCTTTGGGTTTTCCACATAAAGTATCATATCATCTGCAAAGAGTGAGAGTTTGATTTCTTCCTTGCCAATTTGGATGCCTTTTATTTCTTGTTGTTTTCTGATTGCTGAGTCTAGGACTTCTAGTACTATGTTGAATAGCAGGTGTGATAGTGGACATCCTGGCTATGTTCCTGACCTTAGGGGAAAAGCTCTTGGTTTTTCCCCATTGAGAATGACATTTGCTCTGGGTTTTTCATAGGTGGCTTTGATGATACTGAGGTATGTACCCTCTATGCCTACACTGTGAAGAGTTTTGATCAAGAAAGGATACCGTGCTTTGTAAAATGTTTTTTTCAGCATCTATTGAGAGGATCATATGGTTCTTGTTATTTCTTTTATTAACGTCTTGTATCACCTTGATTGATTTGTGGATGTTGAACCAAACTTGCAGCCCAGGAATAAATCCCACTTGGTTATGGTGAGTAATCCTTTTAATGTACTGTTGGATCCTATTTGCTAGTATTTTGGTGAGAATTTTTCCATCCGTGTTCATCAAGGAAATTGGTCTGTAATTCTCCTTTGTGATAGGGTCTTTACCTGGGTTTGGGATCAACATCATGCTGGTCTCATAAAATGAGTTTGGAAGTTTTCTTTCCATTTCTATTTTTTGGAACAGTTTCAGGAGAATAGGTATTAATTCTTCTTTAAATATTTGGTAGAATGCTNCCCCCGGGGAAGCCATCTGGCCCCGGGCTTTTGTTTTTTGGGAGATTTTTGATGACTGCTTCAATCTCCTTACTGGTTATGGGTCTATTCAGGTTTTCTGTTATTTCCTGGTTCAGTTTTGGTAGTATATATGTCTCTAGGAATGCATCCATTTCTTCCAGATTGTCAAATTTGCTGGTGTAAAGGTGCTCATAATATGTTCTTATAATTGTTGTATTTCTTTGGTGTTGGTTGTGATCTCTCCTCTTTCATTCATGATTTTATTAATTTGAGTCCTTTCTCTTTTCTTATGGATAAGTCTGGCCAGGGGTTTATCAATCTTATTAATTCTTTCAAAGAACCAGCTCCTAGTTTCGTTGATTTGTTCCACTGTTCTTTTGGTTTCTATTTCATTGATTTCTGCTCTGATCTTTATTATTCCTCTTCTCCTTCTGGGTTTAGGCTTTCTGTGCTGTTCTTCCTCCAGCTTCTTTAGGTGTAGGGTTAGGTTGTGTACTTGAGACCTTTCTTATGTCTCGATAAAGGCTTGTATTGCTATATACTTTCCTCTCAGGACTGCTTTTGCTGTGTCCTAAAGATTTTAAACAGTTGTGTTTTCATTTTCATTTGTTTCCATGAATTTTTTTAATTCTTCTTTAATTTCCTGG